>CAEGAD010003912.1:0-32117 GCA_903067055.1 Poeciliopsis paucimaculata
ATATATATATATATATATATATATATATATATATATATATATATATATATATATGTGTGTGTGTGTGTGAGTGTGTATGTGTGTGTGTTTAGGCCTATACAGTTTTGAAAAAGCCGACTATTAAAGCTTCTTACATGCAAATCAATCTCCATACAACATCCCACTCATTTGGATACGTCAGGAGCTCTTCAGCTGCTGTTACAGCTCATCTATTCATTTGTTCAGGGATGTTTTGACTTCCCCTGTCCCTCGATACTAAGAAAACGAATCTCCACAGCTGGTTGTGCTCTCTGTCTTGTGTGAAACCACCTCACTTTCCAACGTGCATAAACAGCCTCTTCTCTATCGCCTTTGTACATCAGCAGAGATTTTCAACACCTGTTTCTGCCATGAAAGCATCAATTAGGCAGGTACTAATTTGCTCTGTTGGAAAGGGGCTCTTGGAAGAGGAGTCCTCTCATTAGGATTCATGTGTATTCATGTACAGTATTTGTACTACTCTGTAGTTCTATTCCAGTTCATGCTAGCTTGAATGAGAAGTGTCTATAACAGGAAGTGCTGCTTCTTAATTTGGGGGGATACATGCTCTCCTGAGGCCTGTGGTTTGGGACAGCTCGCCGTGATTAGGCCTGGGCAGCACACGAGGCTGCTCTGCATTATTAGCAGGCCAGTCAATCCACAGTGGAAATCAAAAGCAGGGACTCAGGAAATGGGTGTTGAGTGAGGTCACATCCCAATGAGGCAGCACGTGCTCCAGGTCGGGAGAAGACAGGACACGTACCATGGGATTATGGGAATGTGCAGAATCCTATTGAACCACATGTACCAGGAGCTGGGTTTCTACTGCAGTAGAGTCTTAATGTGCTCATTTGCGTGAGATGGTTGGAAGAAAGGTGATCCGGAGGATTTTAGATTCGAAGTCTGGAGGGAGTGGAGATGTTACTGTGAC
The DNA here is from genome assembly GCA_903067055.1 of Poeciliopsis paucimaculata. NCBI lineage: Eukaryota > Metazoa > Chordata > Actinopteri > Cyprinodontiformes > Poeciliidae > Poeciliopsis > Poeciliopsis paucimaculata. The sequence continues at coordinate 950 of CAEGAD010003912.1, forward strand.
CTATTGCCCCTACCTTGGGTCAGCTTCTGCTCTGCAACCTCTGTGGACACATGGAGGACGGCGTGATGAAACAGATGATTGAGGACTGACTCTCTCCTCCTCTGCCTCATTTGCTTAGTCCCTGTCGAGCAACCTGCCAGGGACAGTCTACCGAAAGGACCGAGTGAGATATTAGATTGACAAAAAGACACCGACGAGAAGTGGGGAAGAGGCGATTTGCCTTTCGCAAAGCTGTTCCACCAACGTACCTCAGCTGAAGGCTACAATGTACATTTCCTTTTATGTTTTATGGTGTTTACTCGTTTGGTTTTATGTGGACCGACTTTGAGGCTCAGTTGATGATTCCAAACTTTGGATTGTTTCCGTTGTGGATTACGGACTTGGAAACTTATCTGGCTTTCTTCCTGTGCTTTCTCCTTCTCCTCCATTCTCAACCTTACTCCCCCAACCCCTTCATCCTCCTGCTTTTACCTACCTTTCTCCCGTTTTTCCCCCTCCACCGTATTCCTTTCTCTCAGGGCCAAAGACATGAAGAATCGGTTGGCTTTCCTGCGGAGGAGGAATGAGTCCCCAGGAAGCAACCCAGCCGGGAAGTTAGACAAATCTATGAAGTCAGTCAAGTAAGTGGCCACTTCCTGACAGCATGAGCATGTGGGCGTGAGTGTGAGACAGGTTTGTGGATCCGACCCTGTGTTGGAAGGCAGACATGTGGGCAGCAGGAGAGACAGGAGTGTCTCTGTAGTGTGGCATTCAAGAAGTGAATGAGAAAAATCGAGGCTACAGTACAGTTTGCATGTTTTTCAAAAACTGTATTGCATGCATTAGTTATTTCAAAAATCTTTTTAATTACTAGTTGCACACAGTGCAGCATACTGTGATCTCTGTTTCTATCATTTGTTTACAAAGCTGTAAAAACATGTAATCCTTTTGTAAAGTTTCATAAAATACTTAAGACATTTAAGGTAAATGTGATTTTTTTTCTTCTACTTTTTGTACCTCAGAGTATAAGCTGAGGTCTAAATTTGCTCTCACAAGCATGCAAAGTTTGTGCTTATAATTTATTATAGACAACAAACCAAAATGCCAAAAAATAGACCAAGAGTGAAATGTTCATTACTTGAAGTGTTTAAAATCATAAAATACTCAGATGTTCAAACTGATGTATATGTGTCCACAACTCCAAACTAAAGTGGCTCACTTTGGGGCCTGAAGTGTGGATTCCAGTGAGGGGAAAATGTTAGAATGCATTCATTGTAAGCATGAGAGGCACCAAGGGGGCAGACACAATCTGTCAGTGGTGGGAGGGCTCTAAAACCCAGATCACCTCCTGATTGGCTGCCTGAAACTCCCTCCCTCTTTCTTCTAACTGGCATTGAGAGGAATTATAAAAAGCCGACCCCCACCACAGAGAGGCAGACAGACTCATGGCTGAACGTGCTGCAACTTCTCACCAGCTAGAGCTGAATGTGTCAGAGTGAACCGGAGCGAAACATCAGACAGGAGCCGTCTGCTCACACCGTTCCCACTCATCTGCACAGCGTAGCCTTAAATCCTGCGGATGGGTCACACAATGAGAAATCTGGCTGAAATGGGCTTGTTAAAGAACCGCTCTGCTTTCATCTGCAGGCCCACCCCAGAGGAAGCGCTCAAATGGGGGGACTCGCTTGACAAGCTGCTGACACACAAATGTAAGTTTCTTTTTTCCCCCTTCTTCTTCTTTCTTATTTACTCACTTTGCAAATGATGGTTCAGCTCACTATATATGTCTTAGAGGATTGGGAATGAAAGATGCATATGGATTACATGCTCATACTGCTGATCTATGTGGGCAATCTGCTGCATAATTCCTTAATCCCAACATACAAAGTCCACAGTTTACAAGACGATGTGTCTTAAGATCTTTAAAAATTTAGTTTGCCCCTGATTATGATGTTTCTTTTGTAATTGACATAAATCCAGCTCTACATCTGTTCCTCATTCGGTGCTCCGGGCCCCTTTATTCCCCCTCTTCTCATTTCCTCTCCTCAACCTCTTACCTCACTGCTACTCACCAGAGTGAGGTAAGAGATGATGGCCTGCTCCGGCTCTGCTTATCAGCATGTGTGATTCATGGGAACGGAAAAGGCAGAGAGGAGCCGTGGGTGGACTCGGTTCCTGCCATTCTTTCCCCTGGATGCCCTCTTCCTCAAATCATTAACTGGGCAGAAACTTAAAAGGACCGAACTGCTGTAGTTAATTTGTTTCCCCTTGAACTCAAAACCATCAAATTCTTTGCTTGCTGCCAGGGCTGATATGATAAATATTAAGAAGTAGCAGAATGTTTTGGGCATTGATCATTTCTGCCATCTTTGAGTGTGTTTTTTTTTTGTTGTTTTTTTTCCCTTTTCTTCACCTCTCACTGTATTAAAACCACATGACTTGAACTATTTTGGGAGCTGAAACTCCAAGGAGGGCTTAAATGGGGAGGTTACCATGGCATTTTAGTCAACTCTTCTCTGTTTATTTTCCTCCCTCTCAGATGGTCTGGCAGCCTTCAGAGCTTTCCTGCGCACAGAGTTCAGTGAGGAGAATCTGGAATTTTGGCTAGCATGCGAGGAATACAAGAAAATAAAGTCGCAGTCCAAGATGGCCTCAAAAGCCAAGAAAATCTTTGCTGAATACATCGCTATACAGTCATGTAAAGAGGTAAGCTAGTCAAATGAATGTTGTTGCTTTAAAACAGCCTCATTCTTGCGTATTTTCTCTTATAATTTTCTGACTCACTATCCTCTGCAGGTCAACCTGGATTCATACACGCGAGATCACACAAAGGACAACCTGCAGAATGTGACACGCTCCTGCTTTGACTTAGCACAAAGGCGGATATACGGGTTGATGGAAAAGGACTCATACCCCCGCTTCCTGCGCTCGGAACTCTACTTGGACTTAATTAACCAAAAAAAGCCCAGTGCCACATCGACCTCATCCTCCTCATAAAGAGACGAGGAAGGACATAAGGAGAAATGAAAGATGACGACAGACACAAATGGGCAGACTTGGAAAAAAAACCTAACAGTGGTTGGGGTGTGAGCTTCATTGTTTGCCTTTTTGATTTTGTTTTTATGTGTGCGTATGTACGTCATCCTGTTCACTATGATTTCTGTGACGTGTGAGAGGAGATGAGCAAAGTTTTGGCACTGCAAAGAAATGTAGTTTACACAGTTACCAGATAGATGGAGGGATGAATGGGTGGATATTACGAAATTTACAGATGCCCAAAAGAGAAGGGCTGTAACAGAAATTGAACGCCTGTCTGATCACTGTTTCTGATATGTTTTTTTTTTTGTGCTAAGGTCAAAAAAAAAAAGAAGCATTTGTTCGTGTTTTTGTCCAGTTGTACTGGAGAAAAGGAGGGGGTTGCACCAAAAACCCTGCAGACATGAAGACAGTCCGGTACTGTTTTTGTCAATTTTTCCCTTTAGCTCCAAGTTTAAACACTCTTCTTGCCCCTTTCATTCTCCTCTGTAAAGGAACTTCACCGCTGTTGGTACGATTAAAAGGTCATTTCTTTCTCTTTGCCCTTTCGTCAGAGCTTTGGTGATGGAGGTCGCAAAGGTGTTTGAATCATAATTACCTGTCTGTTAAAATTTCCATTCACTCAAAGCTTCTATGAATGGCCTTTTGCGTTTTCAATTCAAGACTGGACACGTCAGCGGAGACAGATAAGCAAAGAAGATGAACGGATGAACCGGAGTCGCATTCAAACGCCAATGTGAGAACTACTCCCTTCCCAAGTACATTAAAAGCTTGAAGCCTGAAATGACGACTTGCTTCCTGCCTCCAAAGACTCTAATTAAAGGAACTGAAAATCCAGAACTGAACATCTCCTTTAACATTGTAGCTCATTCTGGACTAATCAGGAAGCATTCTCAGGACATTGCTATTACAGCTTGGTTTATCTTCTTCGCTGTTACTGGTTTTCTACACACACTTGTTGCTTTTTTTCCCCCCACTATGCTTTAGGGATCCAATCTGCACTCCCTTATCCTTCTGCGCTACGCACAAAAGTTGCTCATTTCCTAGAAAAAAAGAAATGTTTCATGTGTGCAAAGGTTTGCCTATTTATTTAGATTAACTTGCTGGATGCTTCTACAGAGACACCTTCATGTCTTCTCAAGCACTCGCCCTAAAGCTTTTTACTTTCCTCTTAACCACCAAACAGGTCCAATGTTGTCCTGATCTTTATAAGTGCAATATTTTTTTATTTTGTTTTTTATTTTATTTTATTATCATGTTTGATTTGTTCATTTATTTAGATAAATTTTGATTTTTAATGGGGAAGACGGAACAGCTTGAGCTCTGCATTACCTTTTATTTGTTAAGAGAAACATAGTTAGAGCTATAAGATTGACTTAATGTAAACTTCAAGATGCATAAGTAGTTTATTGTGTTTAAAGCAACTGATTCTGTGTTAACACCCTAGCAGCAGGCAGCTGGGGAAGTAATGGTTGTAAATATAATTCTTTAAGAAAACTATGTGAAAACACATTAAAAAAATGAACAAAAAAAAAAAAAAACAGGTCTCTTCTGGTATGAGTAAGGGACGCAATTGTATCTATGTAAATACAAGAGACTCAAAACTATAAGATAACATATTGTTAAAAATAGGTTAGAGCAGGTACAATCTGCTCTTTTTCCCTGGTCATACACTGCTTGTAAGGAGTTTGATGAAATGCATTTAATCATTTTCACTGTTTACAATTCAAAATGCATCTCCTATGATAGCAAGTGAAAACAGTAGAGTACATTTGGTGTCATTGCTAATGATAAATAAACCAACCATCTGATAAAGTAAACTGTCTAGTGTCGAGTTTTTTTTTAAATCATGATGTGAGGATGCACATGGATGAGGTTCATCCATGTTTCAAAAGATCACACTTTTTAAATAAAAGGCAGATGTAGTGACAGTCATGAAGCAACAGGTTTTAATGGTTCATCACAATATGGGTCAGAAGTTTATTCACTCATTGCATTAAAAGATGCAAATAAGGATATTAAATCATACTACCAAAATTATTTTAATTGCTGACAAAATGAGAGGGAAATTTTTTGCTCATAGTTCCTTGAGTCAGATCTTTAGTTAAGGTAAAATTACAATCACTTCCAAGCATAGATGATGATGTCACGGCTTTTCAAGATTCAATTAAGTTAATAAAATTTGGTTTAAAGTGAAATGTGGATATATTTAAAGTACACCCCAAACACCACACACTGCTTTCTTATGTGATGCCATGAAAAAAAATCTAAATGCACCTTAGCCATTATGGACAAATGGTGTTTACCTGTAATGGACATTCTTACATTTGAAAAGAATAGAAAATTAAACCTGAGAACAATATTACAACTGTGAAGTATTGGAATGGCAACATCATGTTGCGTTGGGTAAAAGAAAACATCATGTGGGAATATTAAAGAAACGACTGCAGACAATATCAGCCAGGACGTTACTGCTTGGGTGCTATTTGGACTTCCACAGCACCAGAATCACACCACCAAATTATTTACAAAGTGTCCAGCAAAGTCAGTGTTTAATGTACAGTTCTTTTTCCAAGGCCCTAAAAAATATGTGTGAGCAAAGTGGTTTAAAATCCTGGCTCAGTTACACCAACATTTAAAAAATCTGTCTTGTTAAAAACAGAACAATTTTATTTTACAATAGATTTCATTAAATTTAACTGACCATCCAGTTGGCTCACTAAAAGTATTATCATAATTTATGAATTTCAGTTAAAGCTTTAAATCTTTTCACTGAGCTTCTTTGCTTCTATCACACGGTTAAATTCAAGCTAATGGCCTGTTAAATTACATGATGACTGAGGATCAACTTCCACTGAAAAATGTTGTGTATCTCAACAGCACAGCCCTTCAGACTCCTGTTGATCAGGACGAGCATGTGAATGTAACACCAGGTCAAGTGTTGGCAGGGTTATTGGAGAACGATGAGAGGAAACAGCAGGAAGTCTCTGAGGGTTGTGTGGATTAGTGTGTGTTTGGGGGTTGGTCAGTCTGATTTGGAGCTGGATAGTGTAGTAACTGCACGTAATCTTCTTTACCAGCTGCCATCTGTTTTGACAGACATGGTTTCTTTTTCCACAAGTGTTTCATGCTCCGCACTGTGACTGTTTCTGAAAAACCCATGCTCGGGAGATTTAGTTTTTCCACTCATTTTGTTATGCCTCACAATAGTCCTACTTTTAAGCCAGATTTCTTTGCCATATTCTTTTGTTCAGACTTCCTTCCTCTCTGTCATATGTGAAAACCATATTGAAGTGTCTGCCATTGTTTTTCAGCTCAGCTTTAATATGTTCAAACTTACGTTTCCTCCTGTGATCTCTTATGTCCGGCAGCTTCAGATGTGGCGGTCGGTGTTTCTTCTGCCTTCACAGTTAAGAAAAATCTATAAATAAAGACAATGGCTTTTGGTGTCAGACAACATCTTAATTATACTGGCTTATTTGGTGGATTACCTGCACTAGCTATTCATTTAAAAAGAGCCTAAAACAGAGAGGCATTTCACTTCCTCTAGCTGAGTGAACGGTTTTCTGCCTCACTGCATATTCAGCTAATTTCTGTTGTATGTTTTTATTTGCAAAACAGTAAGACATTGTCAGTTATACACATGGAGTAACAATTGTCATGTGGATAGCTGGGATAGCTGACACATACGTAGGATTAGAGGAAGGAAAAAACGCCCGAGTTTAGCAGCAAAAATAAAGCAGGTACAGATCAGAAGACTGACAGTATGACATCATTCTGGATTCAACGGAGCATTGAAAGGGCTTAAAATCTTCATTAATCATTAAGTCTCAGATCAGCCTACTCTTTAAACTTTTGGCAAAAAAAAAACAAAAAAAAAACTAAACACCTTATAAATACCGAGCTGTCCCTGCTGACTCTGTAAACTCTTTAACCTGCCTGGTGCGGAGGGACTTTTTAAAATAATTATTTGTTGTTTACTAAACTGCCTGTGTCACTTGTTTTTATGCTATTAGCCTATAACTCCGTTGCACATTTAAGACACAATAAATATAGTTCATTTTAAATGGATCTGTGAGGCCTTTAAATGCATGGTCAACATCAATTCAACTCGCGATTAGTTTTCCTCACAGCTGCTCTTGGACTGGCAAAAGTCTGAAAAAAAGCATGAATTGTAGTCAGAAAAATGTGGTTCCACAAGCTGTTGTGCTTAATGTTTCCCTTGGGATTATGAGTAAAACGAAAGTTTGGATTTTGGTATCAAACAAGGAAATGTGGATGTGACAAATGTGCTTTGCAGTTCAATAGAAAGGTGTTCAGACTATATACTTTTTACACATGCAATATGTTTTGTTGTGTTGCACTTCTGATATGCTAGTCTACAAATACAACGCCAAATCATCATGTTGCAGCAGGATCAATTCCCTTTTTTATTGTTTGCAGTTTCTGTTGCATTGAAAGGTCAAAATCTTCTTCCAAGAGGTTAACACACTCCAAGTAGTTCTCACATAATAACAAAGCATTCAGTCAGCATGATCTATTGAGGATATTTTGTCCATTAAAATAACTGTGTGTACAGTAAACAAGAAGAAAAGCATAAAGTACCGGGAAGAGATGGTTTTTCTTGATGCACTTAAGTTCATGCAGCTGTTTTGATCCATCATATTTATAGCTGAGGTTTCCACTTTCACATTTCCTTTCATCAAATGGGGTTTAGCGAAGCAGCTTGTCTTTATGTGCTCATGTTTTTCTTGCACTATATCTTAATCCTGCCTGTAATTTAGGGATTTGGTGATTTTCGTTTCAGGATTTTAACCAAAATAAGCTACATTTGAATTATCTTCAAATTAAATGTCAAGTAGTACTAACTGAATCTCCACACTTACTTGTGTTGTTTATTTAAAAAAAAAAAAAAGTATCAGTTCCAAGATTGTTGTATCCCATTTCCCAAGTTCTTTGTCTCACTGAACTGTTTTGACATGAACCCGGTTAAATGTTCCAGGAGGGCTAATATGATGAAAAGCAGTGCTGACACAGAGCTAACCAGACAACAGAGCAGATTTTAAGTGAAGTCCCTCAGGCACACACAAGTGTGGAGATAACACAGGTGTTCCACGGCAAAACACTTTAAATGACGAATGCTTGCAAGAACTCTAAGCTTTAATAATGCACCGCTCTAATAGAATTGCAATGAAAAAATATCCACTGACATCATCATATTACAGCCCAATATATTCCAACAGATACTCAAATCTGCCACTGTGTGGAGTTTTTGTGTTCTGGTTGATTTTGTTGCCTCAGTCATTTTTGCATCGACCATCTGTCCCTCTATTTTACAAAGAGTATGTAGACATCAGTATGTAGACATTTCAGTTTTCATTGGTCAGTTCCAAACCATTCCTAAAAAATTACTATTTGTGTCTGATCTCAACCTTTTGGTCTTTCTAACATTTTCCTTTAATGCTCCCATCCTCGCTCCAATGTTATGAGCAATGGGGACTTTTGCTGATCTCCTTAACAATGTTTTTATTTTTTTTTAAAGGAAAGTTATTTGTTATTTCCATCACCTTGGATTTTCATTGAGTGCAGAAGGATGCTGGTCATGTCTTACAGAGGTATGTTTCCTGAGTTTAAGCTAATGTAACTAATATGTTAAATTAAAATTCAACCATCCTTTTGTGGAAACGATGTTGCATTGTCATCTATGGTTTGTTAGTAGTAGAGTGTATGACTAGCAGACAAAGAGCAGGGCTCATCTCAGCTTATTTGGCAGTAACCTGCGTTGAGATAGCAACCTGTTAGCAGCAGCAGCTGCCAGACAGAGAGATTGAAACTGTTCAGTCTTGCAAAGGATCACAGCCCTTTGCCAAAAACAGATTAAGACTGTAAAGCAGAGCTGTGACCTGAGCCAACTCAATTACTGTGAGATAAGAAGTCATTAAAACTGTCTGAAAATGCTAAGCTCGTATTCGGTTTACATATCTATCAATTTGAGTAATTGCAAAATGGAAAATTGAAATCCTGATTTTATTTGTTAAAGGAAAACTGCTCTGTAAATCTTTCTTTACCATCATATACCTTTTTAGGACAATATGTTGGTCTGAAACAGTCCAATCTGCAGGCATCAATTAGTCATACAAACTTGTCCAGATAACTTATCTCTTGTAATTGAATCTGCTACTGTTTTAGACATTCGTTATGTAATTTTGATGTTTAGCGTTGTCATCTGAGCTAATTGGAGATAATTTGTTTCCTGTTTGTCATTCTAGACTTGTTTTTTAGCTTCCAGTCAGATGCTGGCAGCCACTCAGAGTTTTTATCATTCAGTGTTTTCCCTCCAGGTGGTGCACAGCGCTGATTGTGTTCCTTCATTCACATTAATGAGCTGACTCTATAAACTGGCATAACAGAGCATGTGTGTCACTAAAAAAGGGGAAGTGAAACAACGGAAATGAATCAAGTACATGATGTCACGGCAGTCGATCCTGCATAATTCACTGTATCCTCAAGCTTGATTGAGTCATGTGCTAGATCACAGTTTTGTCACATAGCTATACTACTTCCCTGTACCAAGCCTTTTTGGTTATAGCGCTTTCACTTCCCTGGAATGAGAAGATTTTAAAACTCAAAATAAACCAGGGCAAAACATATTTTAGACACAGCTTCCTCTTTGTGCAGACAAGTATTTCCCTGTAGGCGTCGTGAGGACCTGAAAAGAAACTGGAAAAACATAACACGCATTATCTGAAGAATGATAATCAATGAATGTGAAATTGTGACCTTTCACTCATCGTCGTTTCATGTGACTGTAAACTCTGCTGAGGCTGAGACTTATTTTATTTGCATGACTCCTGAGTTCACATGACAGCATAGATATATATATTTATTTTTTAAAAACAAATCTGATTTTATGCATCACGCAAAGCTTCATTATCTCTCTGTGAACAAACACATTCCTTTAATTTTCGAACATGTCTCTGACACGCCTTGTGTACACAATGAAAAAAAATCATTGTGCACATTGTTTTCATTTATAAGTAACACAATGAAAGATACAAATGCACTTTACACTTTTTCTAGAATGATTGTGATTTATTCTTGACATTTAAAACATTTTCTCAATGTTTTATTGATTATTCTCTCCAAAATGTTAGCAATCAGTATGATTTTTGGCATCACTAAATATAAACCTCCTTGTGCATTTTCAAGCAAATAGATCTTTAACTTAACTTTGGGATTTGCCGTTTACCAACATTTCCAAATCCAGCATGTTTGATTACAGAGTTCAGAAGATCCATAAACACACACAAGAACAACAGTCACGCATCTCTTCTCCTGTCTTTCTTTCTTTTTCCATTTTAATACATTCATTGGTGGAGATGTCTTTCAGCTTGATACAACTGGAAAGAGCGTTCACCTAATAACACAAAAGCCTGCATCAATGGAAGGGGAAATATTTTGGCTGTGAGTATAAATCTGACCTTAGTTGTTTAAACCTCGTCTCCATCACAAAGAGTAATGAGCTAAAGAGCTACGCAACAGTTTCCATCTTGGCTGTGAGTCACACACTCACAAAGTGAATCTCCTTTGGGATTTATGCTTCAGCCAGGTCACAGCAAGTTATGCAGCAGGCAGAAAGAGAAACCGAGGCTGTAGTACGTGAACTGAGGCTCCTTCTCTCCCCATTAGTACTGATAATTGCAATAAAATACAAAGATATGCAATACAATGTACTTTTATGAAACTGATAATAGGAACGACAACAAGCTTAACATATATAAATGATTGAATGTGGGAGCTTAAACCAGCCCTTATCAGTCTTTACCATTGGTTACAATTGTGAATGCATGCTACTTAGGTTTTCTATTTACATCCACAATCTTTTAGATTTTAAAAGAGGAAGATCCCAATAACAACAACTACAGTACAATACTGTATGCGATGTTTAGTCATTAGTCAAGTAAGGCAAAAGGTACAGTAGCATGAACCAAACTCCAATATTAGAAGAAGAAATGATAACTATAAACTAGAACAGACCGGAAAGAATCAATTATGTTAGATGTTCAGCTTCAGTAAATTAACAGCATGAATAAAGAATAATTGGTTGGTTTATATCATTAAAAACCAACAAAACCTTTCCACAAAACTACTTGAAAAGACATGAAGTACAGACATCCTTCAGGTAAGGATGATTGTGTTGTGCCCTGGGAAAATGTTCATACATTTTAAACATGTTCCCATTTTTTAATGTGAACATCTGTGCATTTTATTTTTAGAGACTAACACAAAGTGTTGTAGTTGTGAAATGGGAGGGAAATTATATATGTTTTACAAAGATTGCCACATGCATGTGGAAGCCCATTTCGCTCAATAAAGGTCCTGAGTACCCAACATAATCCTGATTAGCAAACTTTAAATATCTTATATGGTACTGTTCAATCCATCATCTGAAAATTTTAAATTTTACAGAACTGCAAACTTACTAAAATGTAGCTGTCTAAATAAACTGAATGTCTGGTTCTGGTGATACTGAGACTTTTTTCAATTTCTCTATTCTCCTCAAATCCTGACATCTCATAGCAGAAGTTGGAAAATGAAGGATCAATCAAAGACACTGCCAAGAGGCCCATAGTAACTAGCATGAGCTGCTGTAGGACAAAAGCATTAAAAATATTGTCATTTTAAAACAAAGATGCCAGTAGACAAAAAAAAAATATAAATCTGTTTCCATATATATTTATATATTGTTACACAATCTAAACTTTTGATGTAAATATTAAGTAAACCTGCTAAATGACTACCCTTCCACATCCAGTTTCCTCGAAGATGTTAGCCAGATCTACTTAGCAAACATCTTGGGTTCCACTGTGTATGGGTGTGCATGTGTGTGTGTGTGTGTGTGTGTGTGGGTGCGTGGGTGGGCGTGTGTGTGTGTGTGTGCTTGAAAAGCTGCTGAATGGAAAAAATCTTGAGCCACTTGGCTCCATCTTAACTGAGTTAAATAATTTTTGTCATTAATACACCTAATATCTAAGCAACAATATTGTATGTCTAACTATCTAACTGGGCTTTAAAAGTAGAATTTGATTCCCACCATTACTGAGCTATTTCTTTAGAGCAATGGCATTTTCATAACTTGCTTGCTGTTGCTGTCCCAGACAGCTTTCGACTAATGAACCTAAATTGTAATATTGATACCAATGTGGCAAACTTTGAACTTTTGAACCTGTTTTTGTTTGAAGGTGAATTGAATCTTATTGAAGAGAATTTTTTAGTGCCTGAAGTGATAGATTGTTTAGATCTTTGAAACCAAGAGATCTTTGTCTTGTTTGAAGAACTTGTTTAAGAAAAATAGCAGCATGATGTAACAAAATTCTCAAACCATTTCAAGTCTGCTTCTCAGTCAATGATCAGTTCCTAAACACTATCCCTTTGTTTAAAGTGCACTTTTTTCAATAATATATCTGAGGCTGATGCGGAACTTTAGACTAAATCACAAGACTTGCCCAACCCAGTCCTGTAGAGGGCTGACCACCGCTCAAGATACACTTGTGTTAGATGTTTTGTTTTTTTTAATTATTTGCATCACCTGCTATGTTACATCATTCCATGTTATGTAAAGATCCTTCAAGGCTTTGCGTTATCGTTCCTCCATTCAAACCGTAGGAGCTCTGCAGGATTAACTCAGTTAATTTATCTAGGTGATTCTGCCCCCTTTAAATGAGTCATTTTCTTCCACAATGATTCAAAGTGGAGACCCTCAAGACCTCCCAAACTCAGTGGTGGAGAACACCAGTACCACCTTCCAGACTTAGACAGGCTGACCAGACGAGCTTGTCTAGAGGCAATCTGTCTCTAAGCCCGAAAGACAGGGTGTGGAAACTGGATGTCTACAGAGTCTGAAGCCCGTTCTCTGGGAGAGTCGAAAACAACAGCACATGTTGGATCAAAGTAAGGCCCTCTGTTTCAGTTCTGCTGCGGAGTGTTGTCTGGTTCTCGTGATACTGAGACTTTCAGTATCACTGAAAGTTGGGGAGAACTTCTCTGTTCTCCCCAAATCCTGACGTCTCATAGCAGAAGTTGCAATTTAGATGTGAAACTATTTCCTTTAGATTTCTGGGTGACTGACAAACTCATACGGATTTGTTTGATTCTATAAAATTAGCATTATATTGAATGTTCTACTTTAAGCGATTAATTTGCATAGTTTATCTTCGTCTGTTTCAGTTGACTGAAAATAAATGTATTTCTTGATCTAACTTGTTAGTAGCTATAATTGGCTGTCATAAGTACTAACTAAAATAGCTGACTAACTTACATGTTAGTAATTATTTCTTAATTATAGAGAGGTGTGGTCGGGATGAGAATAGGATTTGATTTGCTGAGACGAGTCTGCCGTCTGAAACAGTAATGACTTCTTTCGTACTACTTTCATTGTCATCACTGAGTTTATGTGAGTCGGTGGATCATTTGTTCAGTCATACAGGATCAGCAGCTGACAACATAAGCTCTATTGTGCTCTGCAATCACAGGATGTGGCCAAAATCCATTAATTCTTTTTTACCATTTATAGACTGCCGGGATAAATGGATTTCAAACCTGGTGTAAAAATAGGAGAAAGAAAGGGCGGGGTGCAAAAGAGGAAGGAAAGAGTAAATTATGAAACAGAGCTATCAGACCGCAGGGTTAAGAAGGAGTGGGTCAGGCCAGGGCAGTCACAAGGCAAATTTACTGTCATAATCAGGAAACATGCTGTTGATTCACTGCATAAAAACACATTTATTTTAAAATCTGTTGAATGAAAAAGTTTTATTTTGGGTGAAGCACTGGGTTTTTCAACGTATTATTTGGGCAGAAAACAACAAAGTAAAGCAAAAAAGACTAAAGTTAAAATTAAACATGAACCTTGATATATATAAAGTATGTCTTGATTCAGTGTGCAAATGTAATGACCCCCACCCCCCAAAAAACTCAACTTTCTCTCCTTAACATTAATTAAGTGGAATCAAATTTGTCTCCAAAAGTGCAGTTTTGTAGATTGACACTAACATGTTATTTAGTGTGAGTATTGAGATAGCATAGAGATGATTGTGAAAGACTTTACACATTTACAAGTGTTGGACTGTCTGCTTTGGATGTCAGTTTAGGTTCTGTTTTTTTTTTAGCACAAACAAAAAGTTGAAACTAAAAACATGGTGACAAGTATTTAACAAAAGATGTGAAAGAGATGAAGGCTGAGAAAAATTTCCCATCAGAGATAGCAAGGAAAAGAGTAAATGATTCTGTTTAAAGAAAGGAAAGTATATTTGTGTTGCTAGACTGTACCATCAAGCCTACAAAACTGTTTATTAAAATAGAAAAAAAAAATGAATGACCAATTACAATATTACCCAGGCTTGTAGGATCGTGGACTGCTTCCTGACTATCACAATATGTGTCTTGACAATGCTATCACATTCCAGAAGGACAATGCAACATCTAATCCAAGCCACAGAACACAGCAACTTGTGGAGGATGTGGTTCCTGCATTCGTTCAAAAGAATGAGGGACCACCACAAAGAACAGTCTGAAATTAAATGGGCTATTGTGTGTGTGTATAAAGCCCGTGAACACCTACAACTCTCACAGGAATGCAGGGCTCCTGTGAGAGCCCTGCATTCATAAGTACTAACTTATGAATGCATAACTTACTTACAGCTGTAACTTACTTACAGCTCCTTACATCCAAGAGCTGTCTGTAAGGAAAACAGTGACTGTAGTTGTCCTACATACACAACAACACCCTGAGATTCGATAACGATGAGCTTTTCATTGAAGAGGAAACTCCTGAATACAGAGGAAATTTTGTTTCAGTGAGTTAAGTGTGTGAGATTTTCCATCCACATTACTGAGTTACGTCCACTTAGCAACAAGTTAATGACGCTCAAGTCATTTCTAAAGGGAAACATTTGTTTCCAAAACTGTGACACAACTCAGTTTAGTCATATGCAGTTGAGCAAAATGCGGTCTCCACTAAATGCACCTTGTTCAACACACAGTCCTCGTGGGAATTAGAGCTGCAGAAAGTGAGCTGACATTTTCACAACATGGCTTCCAGATTTTTTTCCTTTTAATGTAAAAGTTAAATCATCCGATTCTATTTGTGAACATATTTGATTTTCAAGTGTCAACTAGATATTCTAACCTACAAAACTCCTGCATCATTTGCCATTAAAGGCGGGAATGACTGGAGAGCAGACAGATTCAAGTTGGGTAAAGTCAAATCAGTTGGCTCCATTGTGCCTGCACATAAAAACGAGTTAAAGTAAGCCACAAATTACAGCAAAAGTGGGTTATTGAACGTGAATGAGGGAAATTGACAACTTAATTGAGTGGTCGATGATTTCATGAATGAGTGAAAACATCGTAGAGTTCGTAATGTATTTTACATTTGATTTGTACGACTGCTGTGCTGATATGCCATATAACTAGTTGAGGTACAATAAGATAATGAGTGGTGGAGATTTACAAACATGCAAATCCTCGACAAGAATTTAACATGATCATTGTCCCTGTCACAATGTGTCAGCGTCAAAATCCACTCCAGCAACTATCTTGAGTTGTGGATCATCAAATTCACACCCTGGCTATGTATCTGGGATGACAACACTGATGAAGGTGACTCAAGTGAACGGCATCACTTTAGTGAGTGACTCATAATATATGGAATGCAATTTGGAGTTTAACCCCTTTAATCCTGGCTCAAACGTACACATAAGCAGCTGCAGCCCTCACTCTGCTTGATCCCATGACTTTATTTTTTCTGGAAAAAAAAGTCTGTTATACTTGATGAAAATCCTTTAGAAACCATGTTGGGATATGTTACCTTGTTACTAAAGCAAAAAAAAAAATAAATAAAAATAAATAAAATCATCTCAGAACTTAAGTTTTTGTTCTTGTAAGCCTCTCTGACATCAGCTTGAACTATGCGGAGAATCATGTATTTGTAGTTTTGTACCTCAGGATTTAATTACTTATGTTTTGTGAAGTCCTGCATTATAAATTCATGTGTCGTGCTATTTTCATACAAACATTTGCTGAAATGAAAAACAGTATATGTATGCTCCACTGTTCAGTTTGACTGTATTAGTTAAAGAACAAAATTTTTTTTAAAAATTGAATGATTCAGCTAAGCTTTATCTACATGACATGAATTTGAGTCATAAAAGACCACAGAAATCTTTACATCACCGTGGTTAGATTGTCACAGGGGATGTAATGCACATGCAATTGAAATTTGGTTTGTCCCAGGAGATGTTTTCATTAAAGCAATTTCCCAAAAAAATGTTTTATATTCATAAGATGATTTTAACTTTCCAATTCATGTGCGTTGGTTTTAGGATCAGCACTTCATGATCACACGCATGACATCACCGGAAGCGAACACATCTGGAGGCCGAGACAGTGGATCGTTTTGGAAAGTACGCGGGTGCACATTTGGTTTCCGCTTGGCTGCTTCTCTGAGGCTGTTTTGTCTTAAGGCCTGCTTTTCAAAAAAGACTTTAAAGTGTTTATTTGGCTGGTGGTCAGACAATGGTGGGATAAGTGGCTTCGAATCTGCAGTCGCGGCCAGAGAAGTCCCGTAAAAGTTTTGAGGCAAATTAGCTTTTTCCACTGTGTGACTGTTTTCACTTCCTCTGATTCTATTCCTGTTCTAGTCGCTGCGCCCCACTCACAGGACCTAAAAATGTGGTGGTTTAAACAAAAACAGCAAGCAATCACAGATTTTCTATCAGCAGGAACTCTGCTGATTTCTGAAAGTATGAGGAAAGAACTGAATCATTTGAAAATCTTTTCTCCTAAGGTCTTCCTTGACCATTGAGATCTGGCAGCTTGTATAAATAAATTTCATTTGAGGATAGTTCTTCCTGACAATGACTGACTGGCAAGCACAATGAACAGCTCTTTTTTAACTGTTCTCACCAAAATGTTCTATTATCAGCTTGTACATACTGTCTGCACAAAGCATTTCTGCCTTTTTTATTTAAATAGACCGATTTTACAGTTGGTCATGTGTCTGCCCATCTGTGTTTGCAGGACTATTCATGCTTAATTGTTCATTGAATAATTGCCTTGCTGAGAGCGTGTGCTCTGGTCTGTTCAGAGAGAACTGCATAAATTGTTGTTTTACAAAAACAGTTCTGTAGCACACACCCTCCCGCTTCCGCTCTCAATGTAAATGTCAAGGAAAGACCTTGCAGATTCGGTTAATCATATTAAAACTAATAGGAACGTGTCCTTTCCTCCCCCTGTGCTACCTAATAACACAGCAGAAGATGCAATCTTGTCCAGCCAGGTTTTTAAGGAAGGATGTGAATTAAGTGACTGAAAAGGAGCAGAGTAAATAAACAAGAAACATAGAAAGTAAAGTGATAGTTATGCATACTCATTAGCGGTTTCTGCTTTTTTCTGCTCCAGACATTTGCCTAGTATAGCAGAAATGTGAGAAGTTTATATTTTGAGATGTACAAGTATTCATATCTCTAACTTTACATTTTGAAATGTTGCAGCTAGATGTCTGGGTGTTTAATTGGTCATTTATTATACCGACCAGCAAAGTAGTGCATAATTGTGAAAATAATAAAAGATTTAAACATTGAAGATGTAAAAATCAAAACTGAATTAACCTCAGGAAAAGACTTGAAAACTCCTGATCACACACATTCTTCATCCGAGTAAGCTTGGACTTTATTGCAAAGTGGAATTACTATCGTTATATGACTACAAGTTATATAAGTTATACTATAAGTTATTTTCTTGCTAAATAAAAAATACTGGTCTGATATATTCAAATATGATTAAATAATTTAAATAAATCAAATAATGTGTGATGGTGAACTATTAGTAGAAAATAATCAGGATTTTTATAATGACATTGGGCAAGGTACTTTGTACTACTTTCTATTTATTTTTCTTCATTTAACTCTTTCACTCCCTTTTTGTCCTTTTATTTATTTGTTTTGGCCAATGAATCGCTTTTGTCATTTCTTAAGCCCTGAATTTCCATTAGTCTCTTAGCAACTACCGGCGCATCCCTGAGGACATGACCAGGAAATTCTCCATCTCCTCCTTTTCTGGCTTAAATTAGAAAACAGGAAGCAATGACTGGAAATAGTATCTCCTATTTTTATTCCCTACTAACTGGCAGCCGATCAGAGTTAAAGTGTGGTAAAAGTATTGTTTTAAAGGTATGTTATTTAATTTAATACAAGAGAATGAAAAGACTTTAAGAATTTTTTTTGGAAATTCCAACTACTCTAAATATAAAATTTACTTCTACTATACAGATGTTGTTATAATTGTTATAATTTAGTTTTTTCTGCCTTGTCAAAAGTCCCAATAACTTAGTTCTTGTTAATTGCTTGAAATGTACTTGTAATAGGCCCACACATCCTTTTTACATCGAAGTTAAGCATTTTATATTTAAAACATCAGTTTGTTACCTTTTTGATCGAACTGCCAGCAGCGTATACTAAACCTTCTCCCCTCTCTCCTGCAGAGGATGACAATTATGGTGACATTTCTGAGTCTAAAAATAACCAAAGGAAATTAAAACAGAGGTCAGGGAGATAAGCTCGTCTTTACTGTTTGCATGTGCCAAGAATTTCAAGCATTTTTAACAACAACACTCTTCTTGCCTTCTTAATGTGTTAGAATTTCTTTTTCCTAACCTTCTCGTATGCCAAATGAAAAAAAAATAAATTTGTTTCAGCTTGAGTCGAGGTTGTAACACAGCTGTAAATTTGACCAGAAGTTTCTCCAGTTAAAGAATTTCTCTCTTATTCTATTTTCTTTCTTTTTCCGTTGATATAATCAAAAGCAGCCTTAGAGCTCAAGACACAACCGCTAATACTTACCATGTGCAAGCAGTAAGCAGCTATCTGGCGTTTCAGTGTTTTATTACTAAATTCCTAAGCATTGTATTCCCGTAACTATGAATTAGCCAAGATTTTTTTCCTCTTAAACCAATCGTATAGAATGTGTGCTGTATGAGTTGGCAGCTTCACCCAACTCCCACTTGTGAACAAAGAATGATTAAATGATGGCGCAAATGAGAAGACGGGTACAGTGTAAATAAACAGATCATTCTATCATTCTGGAGAGATTTGAATAAAAGAGAGTGGTGACACACACACACAATAAATCATTGGAGATAGAAAGAGATGGAGGAAGAGAAGGGACGTTTTTGCATTATTTTCTTAATAAGTAAAACAAAACATATATGCTGAACACAGCCTATGCCCATAAATTTGTAAGTTCAGTGATGACGCAGGCTTTGCGCCACACTGTGACTAACAAGCTTAAGCAGCTGTGTCAAGGCTGGTCTGGGAATGAAAAAGCTAAATGCCTTTGGGGGAAGGTAGAATGGCACTCTGTTTAATATATCCCAAATTCATGGCTAAATAACTGTGGCTGAACACCGTCACCCCTGTGTCTAACCGGTCTGAGGTGGGATGACACAAAGAATATGGGTGCATGTACTGTAAAAATATGTATTTTTAGTTACTGAGAATGGTGGGTAACTCAGCATGTGTACACACTGCAGAGGAGTGTGCTGATGTACACAAACCCAGTTTTACACTGAAATCTAAAAGTGAGTCTGGGAAACTATGTCATTTCCTATCCTCGTGACCACTGTGGTAGTGAAGCATGGGGTGGGATATGAGAAGAGATCTATTGTTTAATGTTTATTTTTATATTTGCGATGAAAAGTCAAAAACTGAAGACAAAGCAAGACAAGTTCATTGTAGAGTACCATTCATGCACAAGGTTATTCAAAATGCTTTAAAAGCAAAAGAAAGAAACTAAGATGAAGGGAATTCTATCAAAATCAATTATTGCAGAAGTTTACCACAAGCTGAGCAAAAATGGAAAACAGCATGCACTTTCTGAAATTCAAAACAAGCACATAAAAGGATACATGTAATTTTAACTATATTTAATAATCAAATTAAACCTTATTGAACAAAGTCATTCTGTCCCAGGCATTGGAGAAAAATGAAAAAATGATTAATTCAAGAACTACTGTTTTTCAAATAAAACAATGGATCAGAACAAATGCAAACTCTACAATTCTTCTTTTCTAAAATATGTTTACAAACATCGTTATGTTATTATTTTTGAGGTTGCAATGCCATAGCTGCCTTAACTTCAGTAGCTGATTCCTGTGAATTCTACACAACCCTGCAATACAATGGCACTTAATGTCACATACAAAAGTTGACATAATAACATGTCATGAAGTCTCAATCAAGCCAACTTTGCATTTTATCCCATTTAAAAGCATTGCATTTTTGGCAACAGAGAGGATCACAGTTTTCATGTGCTAGATGAGGGATCTGGAACCTGCAGCTCTAGACCCACAAGTGGTTTGTTGGCTCTGTGGCTCAGTAGATATGTTAAACAATATAATACTGATCTGCTATTTTAACTCACATAAAAAAACATATACCGCCTGGTATATGTGGTCTAGAACCACCACCGCCACAATGTTTTTGGATTTTTGTGCATATTATTGTGTTTTTTTTATTTTTTTTATCTTCTTGACTTATTAAGCCGAAGCTGACAGCATTAAACTCTAAATATAGATTTAACTAAGTATCCGTCATTACTGAATAAAACCACTATGGGAAGCCTGCCACGAAGCATCTAGGTCACAACACTCACTCAGGGTTGCATAAAAATGAGATAAAAAATTGTTGGAAACTCATCCAGATTAGAGATCACGTTTGGTTTAACATAATCCTCAGCTTCAGCATCATCAGCAAAGTGTTGTGAGTAGAGATGTTGCACAAACAACAGAGTACGCTCACATGAGAGTGTGTGGCTAAACAGCCCTCAGACCTGTTTGGAGCTCTCATTGGTACCGGGAGGATGTGTCATCCATTAAGATTATTTGAGTTCTATTTTTAGTCTGTGTGCAATGAAACCAAACAATGGCTGTTATTATGACAGTAACACACAGAAGTATACAGGATTGAAATTGTGTTATGTTGTTCCAAATTAAGACTTATTTTAGGAGAACTCGCACCTGTGTTCAGGCTGACAGCATGACCTCAAAAATAAAATGTGCCTCTGTTTTTATACGTTTATACCTTTCCTGTACTATGTGTACTGGGGTGTAACTTTTAGTTAGAAATTCTTGCACTTCCACAGAACCCAAAATGATCCATTATTAATGCTGTTAGTGCTGGAACAGGGAGAAATGGCCTTTTAAGGACAGACAATTACTCTGGAGGTTTACTTTGCATTCTCTTTCTTCTGTCACTGGCTGAGCAGACCCAGAAGAAAGCAAAGAGCAATATATTACCATGCTTTCCAACTCTGTTATACCTGTGGGTCAGTTATGTAATTCAACACAATTAGAGCAAGAGCTCTATTTCTGATACAGGTAGAGACAGAAAAAGGACTGAAATGTTCTCTCAAAAGAAGAAAGGACAGTACAAAATGAAGGTGCACTACATAACAAGATGAAAGGGTTTTCTTCTCTAAAGAATTATGCTTGTGGGTATGCATATTGTATGCAACCCTTTGCATATTGACCCATGCATTTTGAGTTTATTTTAAGAAAAACAAAGTGCAACATCAGTATCTTTGAAAGGCAGATGTGATGAGATTCTAAAAGGGGCTTTCTGCATTTTTCTTACTTTTCAGCAAGAGAGCTGTAAACATTGTTCACCTTAAGTCCATCTCAAGAAGATCCAAAGCTTTCTAAATGTGGCACCATGTCATGTAGTATCTGGAGCAATTATAGAAACAGTGGGGTACAAAGTAAGAACAGAATAAACAGGAATGCATACCCATTGTCAATGAAACCCAAAATCAATTTGGAATAAAAGGTGCTCATTTTGTATTCTTGCAAAAAGGTTAATGCATTAGATAGGAAACTACCAAGTGAGCATGATCACCAACATGTTAGAAAAGCAGGACATCTCCTTTTCTTGGCAACAGAATTTTTTGAGCAATTGTAATTGACTGGACAAAGGTGGCAACCTAACTTGAATGATGAACTAAAATAAAACGTAATATTTGCAAAAAATAAAAATAAAAAAATCTGTTTTCACCTTAGTAAATATGCTTCAGATGCAAATTTCCACATTTAGCTAATACAGTAATGCTTGTAGCAGCAAGTTAATGTGTACATTCATGTACACAGTTTGTGATCTATTCACCTTTCACACTCTTTTGAGTTTTTGAGTTAAAAGTTTGAGGAATAAAATGAAACTGCCCCTGAAGATGAAACTGTGACATGAAACGTTTGAGTTCTCATCAACTTCAAAATCCAAATAGATAAAAGGTTGGACAAAACTCTGTCACATTAATTAGGGGTGAAATGGTTCAATCACACAGAAAACCCTTGAAGTCAAATATTTAGTTGATTTTAAAGATGATTATATTGAAGATAATAAAAACATTTTTTTAAACTTTATTAAACTGTTAAAATGGTATGAAAAATACCAGTCAATTACTTAAATAGTCAATTACTTTACCAAACAGAAAGAGCTTGTGTGAAAATAAATACATTTATTTGCAGTTAAGTATTTAAAAATCTTCCTATTTGGAGATTTCCTGTAGAATGAACAAATTTAGCTGTATTTGTAGCGGTTGTTGTCCTTAACCCCAACAAAAACTGAGACGTAAATTAATCGACATGTAGAATTTACTATTTATTTTAACTTCTAACAGTTTAAATGTCATTAAGACAATGACACATGTATGCTTATGTTCCTAAAATAATCAATACAGTGAATTACTGTATAAAATACAAAAAACATATTGCTACTGGGAGTGTATTGCCAACAGTAGCTACCCTTATTATACCTGATCACTAAACACAGCGACTAGTTACTCTATCTAGTTTCCCAGTTTGTAACTGAAATATGATCATGTTGGTTGTGACGTCATTCTCAGATCCAATTTCCTACTAAGTTCCCACTTCGGAGGTGAATCATGTCCGGAATTTTGTTGAAACATTAGCTCCTTGGGAATAATAAAAGTGTTAGAAGCCAGGACATCCAGAAGGTAATAAGGAGAGCAACCTGGAGAATCCAAAAGGTATAAGACTAAAAAAGGAATAAGGGTCTCAGTTTTTAAAGCTTTACACACTCGGTTAAACAAAAAGGTCTAGGGAAGATTCACCAGATTCTGCTTTGCAGGGGCACAAGGGAAAAAGTGCTGCAGTGTTGTGTAACATCAACGTGTAGGCTGCAGTGTACCGTTCTGAGTCTCTCTGCCTCCTCATTCATGAGAGAGACACACATGCGGTTGGAGAATTGATTAAAGCGGAAAATTACAAAAGACGAGATAGATATTGAGTAAAAAGGTCAGAGTCCAAAAGAAGAGTAAGAATAACTGCATCTGTAGGGTCATTTGACGAGAGAGTCTAATAAGGCTTTACACAAATTCAAAACGGGATAAAAAAGCGAGTTAGAGCAGAGAAAAAAAATCCTTACATAAAAAAACTGAAAAGGTCCTCTCTGATTACAAATAAAGATAAATTATGCAGCTCTTCTTGAGTGTCTCTGGATTATTTTATCATTGGTTGTTTGTCATCCTACTTTCAAGGGAGACAAAAACAAGCTGCACAAGCGGATCCTGAATGCAGATTACACTGACGGTGATGAATATGGAAACTGAGGCAGGCCCTTGGCATAAAAAGGAGATTCAAACAGGGGAAGATCTCTGGAGTGGAGGGTCAGATGAGTGTGACGTTAAGCAACTCTAAATTTCACAGCCATAAAGGGTTCCAGCCAGAAAGGCAAGGGGATGTGAGTTTTAGCAACACCCATCCACTATAACTAAATGATCAAGTTAAGTGCAGTTTGTCTGAAAGTGTATCAAACCTGTATGAGTTAAAATGAAATGACTCTGCAAGCTGAACATGATTTTTTCATGTGTGATGTAATTGTGAAGTATGTAACACATTTATATTCAAGAACATATTCATAAAAGGTTGATAGAACAACATTAATATATGTGGAAGCGTATAAAATACAAGAAACTAAATTCACTACATCATTAAAACATTCTAAAAACATTTAATCAAATTATGGTTGTGTCGTTTTCATAGATCTTTAGCTAACATAATTGAAATGAAAAAGTTTCTGATCAAATATTGATATGTTTGTAACTGATGAATTTCACTGCATCCATATTACTTGCATTACAAGCTTCCTTAAAAACAGAAATGTCACTCCTGACATTATTATCGCCCCAAAAAAGACACCAGGCAGTGTTTACAAGGTGCCTTTTATAGCTTGTACACAGAGGGTAAACATTTTTTTAGTCTTGTGTTGATGGTGTGGGTTGCAGAAAGGCAGTGCAAAACAAAACGTGGTTTCCGAAAATTCATCCAAGAAACTGGGACACTGAGCTCAGTTTCAGTGAATTTAAAGTGTGCAGACAACCCAATCACGTCAGTGGCACCATTTCATGTTTCTGGAAATACAGAGCATTTGTTCTAAGCCAAATACATTTTTAGCCTCTGTTACTTCATTGCTATGTGTTTTTGTTTTGTTTTGTTTTTGTTTGTTGAACTGTGCTATTACTATATTTTATGCTGTCTTTAAAATGTAGACAAAATGTTTTATTGCCATTTCATGAGGAAAATGCATATCGGTCTATACATTTTGAAACCCACAAGACTGGAAAAAGTGTAGAATTAATGGACATAGTAATGACTTATTACAGCATGATTTAGACTATATAACATAACCCTTATCCTAGAAAACTAGAAAAACTGGAAAAACAAAAAATGCGCAAAGTTACACATTCGCTGACAGTTGCAGGATTGGAGGAAATTATGAGGGACTATTTCTACAAATTTCAACCTGCTTCAAAACAAGATGTTCAATATTGAACTAGATCAAAGATTTAAATTTGTGCATTTCTTATAAATTTAGGTTCACAATGACATAAAATTATGAAGATATAAAACTCAGCTATGAACTTATACCTCTGAGATGTTGCATCACTGACGGATTTTAAAGTCCCTCAGGTCTGTCTCCATTATAATAGCTATCTAATGAGCTTCCATTTATAGGCTATCATTTATATAATGTCAGTCCTCAGGTCAACACACAGCACCCACATGCATGCACGCGCATACACACACACAGCTCCATATCTGAGTCTCCAAGGCACATATTCTTTGAAATGTCTTCCGTTCCTCATTTGTGATGCTAGGTGTTTCTCCTGACCCAGATGTAAACTATAACAGTTACATAATCCACTTTATAAATGGACTGAACGTATACACTGCTTTTCTTTTCATATCAACCACTCAAAGTGAATACTGGAGCTACATTCAGCCAGCTGGATTCACTGACGTGAATACATTCTTACACCATTATGGAGATCAGTAGATAACTTAGGGTTAAGTGCACAATGGCATCTGAGACAGGAAAAACCTAGATTCAAATCCACAACTTCCCAATCGCAAGACGATTAATCTTTCAAGTGAACCAGGTGTAAATCAGAAAAGAGCTGAAGCACATAATGGGAGAAATTCATTGAAATAAAATGTAACTTTTATTTGTAACAAAAAAAAGCAAAAGAAAAAAAACAAAACAACTAAGTATTTATAACCAAATAAAATTAACAAATTAAATTGAGTGCATATGTCACTAGTATCTACTTTAATCCAACTTTAATTCAATTCCATCCATCCATCCATCCATCCATCCATCCATCCATCCATGCAGATAAGCTCTATGTAATGGACTGGTGGTCTATTGTTTTAGGACACCTTTGGTGTTTTCCTTTTAAAATATTACACATCCAGGCTCATAGACATCTGAAACCAATATAAATGTTTCTGGTTTCCAGTTGGTACTTATGTCAATTATTTGTTTAATTAATAATTTTATTAACTATCTTTATTCATTTACCTTTTAATAACTAGACTGGTTCTTGTGATGCACAGCTTTAAAGCAGCTCTGTAAGAGGCAGATCCCCAACACAGGAACACATTGATCAATCACATCTGGTTCACCTCATTGTATGAAGCTGAAAGACTTAAGGGATATCAATGAAACTGATTGGCAGCAGGACTAAAAGAAATGCCTACCCTGGTTCTGCATCACACACAAAACAAAACACAGTGCAGTTTCAATAATTGTACATTCACTTTGAAGCATCTCAGCAAAGGGCCAAAGGAGGTATTTTGAATGTTCACTTTTTATGAGACTCTGTCTCATGAAAAGTGAGGCAAAGGATTTGTTATCCTCTATAATATTTTCCCAGTATTTTTCTTATGCAGATGGAACATTATTTCATTTTCATTCATACTCTGAGTCCTTTGTAATCACAAGCATAAACTTCTTGGCTACATTTCTAGATTTGTATACTTGCATGTTAAAACAGATGGGTATGTGGCCATTGTCACTTTTCAGTAACCCATCAAGCTACTTCTCCATTTGTGTGCATTAATCTGCAAGTAAATTTTGCACTCCTTCGTATCTACGCAAATTTCAGATGTGTGGCTCGAATTTTTACTTGTAATTGTAATTCTGTCATCAAACTGTCAGTGCATAATGTAAAGATCTATGAAGCATTTGTGATCAATATTTGTATGTTTATTAGTGTGTTTCTTTTTTTCTGTCACATAAGGAACAAAAATGTACTTTGCCTCTGAATTTATTTCTAGCATGTTACTTATGTATTTCTGTAGGTGGAAAAAATAACTCTGGCATACAAAGCAGACGATACAAAAAGTGTCAGAAAAAGGACAGAACAGAATGACCTGTTTTATTTCAAAATCAGTTCAGATGCAGATTTTTATCATCTAGGTCAGTTTATCCTAGACTGGCTTAATCAAATCTAACCAGACTTTAACAAAAAAACATGTTTTTCTTTTTGTTTCAGATTGACTGTAGCCTTCAATCCTCTTCCATGAGGAATCATTAAGTGACATGGACAACCAAAGATTTTACATAAGAAAATATAAAAACAGGAATGAACCACTATCTGCTGTTCCTAAATACCAGAGTTGACCTATGACTTTATCTCTTCTAAGAAACGTCTGTCAATGAAACATCAAAAGATAATAAACTTGTATTTTCCCAAAAAAACTGCAAAATATTCTGATGTCCAGAGTGGGAGTTATCATGTGAGGCAATCAGAAGTTGCTGTTTGAAAAAAAAATATTTTGACTATTTCAAAATAGTCATTTCTGGGATAATGACCAGAAAAATAAATATTTTTGAATACTCTTGTCTTTCACACTACTTAAACGATGAGAAATCCACTGTTGAAGAAAACTCATATCAACCAAAAGTCATGTCGGAGACTGCATGGTTAAGTGGAAGAAAGTTCTCTGGTCTGATGAGACAAAAATGTAGCTTTTACTCCATCAGACAAGATGCAATGACACCAAACAATGCACATCTCCACAAACGCAACGTCCCCAACATGAAGCATGGTGGTGGCAGCATCATGTTATGTGATGCTTTTTGGGCCCCAGATGGCTCGCAAATGTAAAAGGTAAAATAAATGCAGCAAAAAACAGGAAAATTATGAACAATTTGCAAGAGAACTTTGTCTTCAAAGTGTATTTATTTTCTAGAAAAACAATGATCTGAAGCATACAGCTAGAGCTACACAGCCAAGTCAAAAGCAAGATCTCAATCTCACAATTTGTGGCAGGACTTGAATAGAACTGTTCACAGCCGATCTCCACGCAACCTGATCAAGCTTGAACAGTTTTACAAAGAAGTATGAAGTAACATTGCAATGTAAAAGTGCCATACAACATTAACTCAGATCCTCACTAGGTTTTTGTTAATAACAAACCAAATCCTGTCATTCAATTATGTAGTTATCCACTGACACTGATTAGAAAGCTCCTTATCTAAATGTCCATTTTGGAGAGCCCAAAGTATGAACCCATCCTCTAATACACTCAGTTTTGTGAGGATGATTACAGACTGCGGTCTTGACTCCACAGTGACCAAACATAAAAACAACTATCAAGGACTAAAATTGGATAACTATAATTAGCATTGGCAAGGACACTGCTGTAATCAAATTCATTCTGGGCAACATAGGCTTGTGTGTTTTATTCTTAGTGTCCTCCTCAGCCTCTCTAGGCTTCTCATGCATACACAAATGTAGGAGGGTTAGTCATTTTCTACCCTATCATAACTATAATTATAATAGGTGTTCTTGTCTAATCAGGTGCTCAGAATGTAAGTGTAGGGATGGCAGGTCGACCTATTATGGGCTTCTTTTGTGGGTTTTGTGCTATATTCATGGTGTGCAATCTAGTGAAGAGGAAAACAACCAGCAGACTTCATTAAATGCATGCTGCCTTTGAAAAGAACATGACCAAAATGCTATAAAAATAGAAAAAGAGCTCCCCATGCTATTGTGTAACGACTTTTTAGAGCACAACAGGTTAAATGTTACATTTGGAATTTTAGAAAAGATTTTTATCTATAAAATATATCCCTCACCACATTGTATGTAATGAGGGTGATAAATCTATGGCGAAAAAAAGAGGATAACATTCTTGTATGGCTGTGATATCATCAAAGATATATTTTACCATATCTTCTTACTAACATTACTTAAGAAAAATTAAGAAAGCACATGATTAATCATGTTGGTAATATTACATTACATGCCTAAATTAAACACATGATCATTTTATGTGACTCTATATGACAAACTGTAAAACCACATCTTCCAAATTAGTCACAGATTAACTATTATACTGTTGTAGTAGTCATTTCAGCAATGAGATTCAGCTGTTTTCTTTCTACACAGACATGGAAGAATTTTGGTTGAATTTGACAAAACGTGCAATTAGGTGTCAAGGTCAACAAACACCAGCCTGGATCACTGACTACTTTTACTTCTCTGAGGTCAACCAGCAACCACTGTTTTCCTGGACCAACAGGAGGATCCTCTTCATTGGACTGGACAGTTGTATTCAAGCCTGTCACATTTGAGCTGGTAACAGAGATTAGTCAGAGGTTGCATCACTGTGTTTGCTGATCTGTTACAGCATGTGCTAAAATAATAAAAGTTGTCATCTTTGTGTTTAGCTTAAACATGGTTATCAGATTTAATATGTCCATCTAAAGAACAATGTGTATGTGTGCCTATTGTCTATATCCACGTCATTGCTGCCTTCAGGTGCTAAGATGTTGGTGTGCTTTTACGACTTTGCATAAACCTTGAAATTAACCAAGGTTTTTTTGTGTTTCTGTTTGTAAAGAATTTATGTTTTATGGTGGTGGGAGTTATATCACCATTGAACAATTGAGCAGCATATTTCAGTGTCATGTTTTGCTATTTGCTAACCTTCGCAATCCCCTGAGGCTTGAATTCCCCGTTCAATTTCTCAGTAGCAAAAATAAAGTTTAAAGCCACGACAGGTCATAACTATAAAGCTGGTTGTTCACAGAGTGCTGAATCCAAGCATACTTATTCAAGGTTGAGTGGATTGAAAAAGTGTGGTAGAAAAGGACAAATCAGCAACAAGGAGAACTGTCAAGACAAGGCCATTCCATAATTTGTAGGGGCTACTCAAGAAGTGGACTGAGTCAGCACATCAAGAGTCACTACGCACAGATGGATCCTATACATGGGCTACAAATGTCACTGTCACATCCCTCGAAGCAAGCCACTCCTGAACCAGAGCCAATGTTAGAAGTGTCTTACCTGGAACAGGAATAACTGAACTGTTGCTGAGTAGTCCAAAGTGAAGCTTGAATTTAATTTGGAAATCAAGGTCCCAGACCTTGGAGGAAGAGTTGAGAGGCACAGAATGCACTTTGCTTGAAGACCAATGCGACATTTCCACAGTCAGTGATGTGAAATTTCACATACTATGTGAAATAAGTCTATGTATTATACATGTAGGTTTGCTTTCTCAAATGAGTGACAAAAAAAACTAACTTTTTCACAATATATACAAATGTATACAATATTTTCAGATTTTTATTTTAACACAGTGAAGAGAAACACATCTTTCCAATCTACATTTGTGCACTGCTTTTTCACTCTAGTTTTATCTCAATGCTTTCAGTTTATTAGGTTTAAAAAAAATATTAACTGTTGTCCACCATACCTACTGCAATGTTGAATGTTCTTAAGAGTTAGGAAATATTTACCCTAAGTAAATAACTTCACTGTGCAATGTTTACACACCCTAAAGCTGCAGCACAAGTCGAGTCATAAAGTCAGGAGATTTAGTTATAAAACAATATTTGTTATAAATTGGCCAAAATTAGCCATCATATGATTGTGATCATACAAAAGCAAGAAACAAAACCACCAAGAGTGCTAACTGAGAATTATCGTGCTTTCAATTGTGATCACTTTTTCTCTGACAAAGGTCTGCTAAAAAGTTATATACCTAGGCCAAACGTTAGACATTCAAAATGTAAAAAAATCTATTAAATGTATTTAAAATGATTGACAGGTGCACATTAAGATGTGATTTTCTTTCACCATTGTAGACTGAAAACAATTATTGGAGACAATGTAGAAATCAAAAGTTATGAAAATATAGATCTCTTAGAAGATTTTATATGTTAAAAAAATATCTATGTGCCACAGAAGGAGATCTTATATAAGTTGTTGTGAATCGGTTATTTTTGTCAAACTTTACAAGACCTGAATAGTTTTGGGAATTGCCACCCAATTTATGTAAAAGCTCTTGAGCATCCTGCCAGGGTACAGCGGCTCTCAAACCAAAGTAGGTCGTAAAGAAAAAATAGCCCAGTTGTTGTCAGCCCCCCTCACCTGTTGGTTCCTCTGCTGCTTCTAGGAAGATTTTTTAAAAACTAGGCTGGGATGAGGTCAAGACAACCTTGAGCTGTTGAAAAAAGGAAGCAGAGATAGGTTTTTTATATGTAACAACACAGTGACATCTGCTCATTCCAAATCTTTTTTTAAAGGTTTTGTTGGCTCTAGTGGCCTTTATTTGAAAGTAGTTTGACAGGAAAGATGGGCAAGACATGCGGCAAATGTCGCCAGGCCAGGAGTTGAACCTGCAACCACCGGCACAAGGACTAAGGCCTTAATATGTGGGTTGTGCTTTGTCCATGCGCCACCACAGCTCATTCCAATTCTTGAAGCTGCTAGAGATTTTAACAATATTCAG
>CAEGAD010003914.1:0-35243 GCA_903067055.1 Poeciliopsis paucimaculata
TTTTTACTTATCCCTTTCCCTATCACGTCACGGAATTTAAGCGCCTGTTTTCGCCGGACTCCATCGTCCGTTTCACCCCGGGTATTAGCCGGGCCCCGCTGCCCACAACAGGACAAGGTCTCAACCTTGCAGCACCAGGCTCTGTACACCTTTACATGAAATTTTGCGCTAGGACTAAAGTTCAATTTAAGGATGCTTTCACACCAACCCTGTTTAGTCCACTTTAACTGAGCTCCAGTTTTTTAGCCTAGAAAGTCCGTTTCGTTTGGGGAGGTGTGAATGCTGATAAGAACCAAAACAGCAAACTTTGGTCAACCTTCAAACCTCGGTCTCGGTTCTGAACTCCGGTGCTGAATCCCAGGTGGACTAAAGCGCACAGCATTCTGGGTAAATATAATCAAAACAAAAGCCCAAAGGAGAGAAATGGCTCGTGGTCTCTACCTAAAAACAAAAGAGAAAACATAAATCTGCTGAAATCTGACACAGTTTTTGTTTAGAAGGAAGTTTGCTCGGTTGAAAACGTCCAGAAGTTTCATGTTGTTTTCTTCAGTGGTTCTTGATGCAGCGCCCCCACAGGCGAGGAGGGGAACAGGCTGCTCTAACGGTTTAAAAGCCTCACTTTCTTTAACTAAAGTTAGAATTGATAGCTCTTTAGTTTTTGAGTTTCTTGTTTAAAGTTCTTTTTTTTATTTTGGTGAGAATCAGTTCTTCCTGCTCTGTTTTCATTTACTTCCTGTTTCCTTGCAATCTTAGTTTTCTAGTTAATTTCTGCTTCATAGATTATCTCTGTCTACGCTGTCCTCACCTCACTGTTGTTTCATACTTTAACATGCAAAACTTTGCATACATTTTATTTTGTGGCTACTAGTTAATACTAGTTAATACTACTAGAGATTACTTTAAACAATGTGTAGAGTAAATATATATATATTCTTTATTAACCTCAAATATAAATTTTCCACTAACACAAGCAAGCGTTTGAGATCTTTTCTCCTTGAAAACTTTAACAATAAAAGTAGAAACTGCTGACATATAAGCTTTACGGCTGACCCCATCCAGCTTCGTGTGAATCACAGCCGAGCAGCAAGAAGGTCGGAGCGGCATGACCTCTGATGACAAAATAATAAATTACTCAAAAAGGCCAAACCAAGTCAGCAAGTAGGGTCAACATCTAAGCCTCGCTCCTGAATTATCCATGAGAGAAACTCGTCCTTCTACGTTACATTTTTTGAATTTTAATACAGATTTGGTCATGGACAGTCATACTAATGGCTGAGCAAATATCCCAGAGAACAATACTGGAGAGAGGAAATATTACTTTGCTTAAAGGGAACTGTGAGAGTTGGTTAATCAGAATTTTGAATCAATAATGAAAGATGGAGCAGAACCTCCTCTATTCTCTGCTCTGTAACATTTACACCAACCCAGAGAAACCAGATGCTAAATGTTAAAGGATTACACCAGAGGACTAAAACCGTTGTATGTTCAGGACAGCGATCATGTGCAAATAATGAATTCTAAATTCATTATTTAAAATTCATTATTTAAGGAAGCACAAGAGACCGTCTGACGATGAATACTAATTAGAAACGGAGAGAAAAGGCGTCTCACCTGCTGGCCTGCAGGTTCTGCAGATTTACTGAGCTGTTCTTTGCAGTTTATCCTCCAGACAGGTGAATGTTAACCCGACCCATAACTCAGAGCATTTGTTCTGGTGGATGGAAACTGCATGAATCTCTGGGAATCTTGGCTCTGGATCCAACATTATATATTATTATATAAATAAAATTAGAGAAACTGCTGCGAACACCATGACTCAAGAAGCAAAACATGGAAAAAGCGTTTGCTCCCCTTACATGGCCTCTAAGTTTCTGAGCATCATGGTTGGGTTGTGCAGCTAGTGAATGTTTAACGAGTAGCGCAGCTTCCCCCTCTAGAGAGAAGAGATCCTGAGTTCAGCAGAAAGAGCGCAGCACGTCTCTTTAAATCATCCCACAATCGTCGGTTTTTAACCAGGTCTTGGCCTCGGCTTCATTCTGCCCTGATGATTTTGTCTGAGGACAGCCGAGATGTCTTCCACTTGAAACTGCTTTATTCTCACAGACAAATGCAACATAAATAAAGAAATGTACTCTATCATGGTCTTTAAAAGTGAGATTTTAATGTCTGAGAATGAGGGGATAAACATAAATGTTACTAGAGTACCGCAATTTTGCTTTGTTGATTCTCATTATTATTATTTTGAAATAAACTTTGACCAATTTATCCTTAAGTTCCTTTTTCTGCTAAGATGTACTTTAGGATAAAAGTATTCAAGGATTCAATGTGGATAAATGATTTTGTTTGGAGATTATAAAATATTTTTGAGGGTATCACTGGATTAAATCTCACAATTTGTTTCCTCTTCTGCTTTCCTTTCCGTTCCACCTGAATGATCCAAACGTCTTTAAAATGTGAACATGGATCCCTTCTTATCGTTGTGATATGTGTGAATAAAATGCCCCAATGAAACGTGAAATGATGTTTTCTGGTGTTGATTTGGTTTTAAAGTTTTCTTGAATCTCCTCCATCAGTTTGCCTCTCTGCCTCATTCCCATCTGAATTACCAGTTGATTGACATCAGCTGCTTTTCATTTATCTCCTCCTGTACAGACACTCAGAGATTTTATTATATTTTCCCCTCCACTCTCTCATTCCTCATTTCATCTTGTACTCCCTGGCCGTGCAGCTGTTTTTATTTGATGTAAAGTTTAATTTTATCCGCCTGCCTCTGGAGCCTCTCCTCCATCACAGAGATGCTATAAGACAACCAAAATTGAGATTTTAAATTGAACTTAATGGGAGCAGCAGCGTTACGGTGACATTGAAGTCTCACAACCCCATCAGCTTTAATGCATCAGAACCAGAACAACAAACTGCTCCCATAATAACAATAAACGATGCATAAACATGAAGGGCAAAGCAATAATTTTAATAGGATGTAATGCATCTTAAATAAATTAGCATATCATTAAAACCTTATTTTAATCCAGTAGTTTAAAATAAAACGTACTGCAACATATTTAAAGCCCCCATTTCTTACAATATTGAAGAACAATGTTTATAGTTCAATATTTAGTTTCTAAAAACATTTAAATATTGTAAGATTAAAAACACGATGTTGGGTTGTCACAGCACCTTTCTGCATTGAAAGTACTTCTGTTTATGGTTTTGTGAGACATATTCATCAGTTTGGCTGAAATAAATTATTTAATTATTAGCTGAGTTTTTAGTTTGAACTTTCCAATGATATGCTAATTTATGGAGATGCACTTGTAGATAGTTATCAACCAAAACATAATTCTGCTTTGTGCAAACCCACAATGATGCGTCAGATTAAAATAAACATTTAATCAAAAAATGTCATCTAAGGTCAATCCAATCAGTTCCAGCCGGTTATAATTGGGTTTTTCCCACCGGCTTACAAACAAAGATTAATCTCTAACTTATCTGCGTCTTTTCCAAACATCTGCTCACCACTGCACTTAAAGAAACAAATAATACCATTTGTCAAAGCCTGTACAGCATTTTGTGTTAGTAAAATTGGAGCTCAGCAAACAGAATCGCTTTCCACAGCTTTGTTTTCCTCCGATAGCGATCAGGGATAAAAGTTTATCAGGAAGTAAGCCAGAAACTTTTAATGATTTTTTAGTTTGTTTAAAGTCACACAGGAACAAAAAAAAGTGTCTCACTGAAGTGTTTTGATCACAAATCTGGCATCAATACAACTCATGCAAACTGTTGACGCCTTTATCAAAAACTGGAGGTAATTTAGACAAACAAACAGCGAAGCTGCAGGGAAATAAAGGCAGGATGAAAGCAGAGTTTTCAATGCACGTTCATCTGAACCAACCTCAGCTGGGAAAATGAAAACCAAACGATTCAGAACCATGCAAAGCAAGCAGGTTTGTGAAGCAGCATTATGTGTGTGTGTGTCTGGGGGTGTGTGGGGGTGGGTGTGTGTGTGTGTGTGTGTGTGCGTTTTAAATGTGAATTCTCTCTAATTGGGAGGAGGGATACAAATTCAACCAGTAACAAGCAAAATGGCTGCTGGCGGCACCAAATTATGTTGGTCTGCATCTCAAAAACCTCTCTGTTTTTATCTTTCAGACAGCAAACAGCTTCAGTAAAAAACTAAACACAGATTAAACAAAAGCCCAAACCTGGCAGATAAAAACACTCAGTGGCATCAAACTGGTGGCAGCTGCACTGGAAGCACTGGTTTCACAAAAACTGTCATTGTTTCCAAAAATAAAAAATAAAGTGAAATGTGGCAAAGAATGTTTTAACTTTGACAATATAAAAAATTAAAGTAATTATAGGACAGCAGTGATTTGTAATTTAAAACTTTTTTGAAGTTTGAGTGTGAAAGATGAATTTTTGTAATTGAAAAACAGAAAAATTTCTGCTGCCATAAACTGATCATGTCTAAAAATGTCCATGAAGAAAATGAAGGACAAATGTTGAACTGGTTCTGCACCAGTTAGGACAGGCCTCATCACACGGTGGCCTGCTGGTTTCACACGCCGCCCAAAACCAATTCCTAACTGGGTTAGTGTCTGGAAAAAATAACAAAAAAACCCCTCAAATCTTACAAAAATGAAAATTCATCCAATAGTAAAGACCATAAAAGCTGTAGTAAAGCAGTAGTGACTCTTGCTAGCTTGATTCATTCAACATTTTTATTATTAAAATAGCAACATTATCTATTTAACCCTGATTGGACAGAGAAATACTTTTATTTCACCACTGCATCCAAATTCAAACCACTGATTTTGATAAGTTGATCACTTTGTTTTGAAGCTCTATATTTGGAAACAGCTGGAACAGAACTACAGGTTTTATTTTCTTAAGTCAATCCTTTTAAGGTTCTTTAACAAGCAGAGTGTGAATGTGCGAAGCTTTAATTACGTGGTGATGTTGACATTTCGGTGGTTCTCCCTGCAGCTACAGTCTGGCTTTTAAAGGTTGTGGTTTCTAAATATTTCAGCGCTCTGAGAATCACATCGGCCCTTTAACTGCTGCTCACTTACAGTTATTTTTAATTACCTTTCGTGTTGACCAAAGCGGATGCCAGAGGGAGCCTAGGATCTATTCAGATTAATACGGACATGAGAATTTCACCTAACCTTAGCGATGAGCCAGATGAGCAAAGCAAAAACAAACCCAGAGCGGCGTGGCCTTGTTCCTGCGCCGCCGGCCAGGATCCTGATGCCTGCCGGGCGCCTGGCTCCCCCGGCTCCAGATCAGCAGCATTCAGCCCATTTCCTACAGTTTGGTTCTGGAGCCAAAGGTGTTTGTTGTGGCATCCGCTGTCTGTTGCAGTGCTGGGAATGTGGATGTGCTGCCCCCCTCCCAACAGGTGGCCGGCTCACACAAAGCCGCTGAGCAGCCTGGAGCTGCGGTTCAGCCACAAGATGCTCACTAACAAGCAATATGTTCGTTTTTAAAGTTTCTATTTCTAATCCATTCGTCCTGTTCCTTTTGAACTGACTTACATTAAAAACAAGAATTTGAATTTATTTTCTGATTTACTGTTGTTGGGTTTTATTGCGTTCAGTGGAAACATTTTTTCAAATAGTTGTCTTTGTGTGGCAGAAAAGCATAAAAACGTTTAACAAAATGCTGTATTATTAATTTATTTTGAAATGTGTAAAATCAGATGAACATGACGTCATCAGTGATTAATCACTGGTTAATCAAGTGTCACTAAGACAGAAATCCCAGAGCAACATCATGATTTCGTTAAAGGTTGAGACGTGGGCTTGCTGTTTTACGCTTTGTTTGGGCGGGAATTTGTCAGTCAGATCTGGCAACCCTAGGTCATAGGTCACCAGTTCGCCATGTAGGCGTACCGAGACAGACAGGAAGAACAACCAGGCACACACACACACACACCCGCCCACACACACACACACTCACAGAGCTGAGTTACATCACTAATCCAAGGTTTTACCAGACAAGAGCCAGAACATCCAACCAGATTTGGTTCTGATGAATACAGGAACTCAGAAGGGGAACAATCTGCAGTTCTGGTACCAACTGAGGTCTGACGTGTTAAATGATGAGGAACGAGTCCAGAAGTTAATATTCATCAGAACGCTGAGTGTTTTTGTCTCCTAAGTAGCTTTAAAAGTGAGTAAATATTTGATTTTCGTTCAGTTTAATTGTGTGTTTTTGTCAGCTTGAAATGCATTAAATCATAACTTTACCTCCAGCATGTAGATGTTGCAAATTGCAAGACAAGAAAGTGTGACAGAATGTGATGAACTGAAAGTTATAAATATATATTTCCTCTCCCTGTTCTTACCTGTATATATACAATACTGACTTAAATGTTACTGTTTGCATTTATAATGTGTTTGAAAGCAGTTTGGGTTGCACATATGTTAATGATCTAGTAACTAAATACTTGGTATTTGTTACTGTCACATTAATAAGATGGTTCATAAGAAATGCAGTGTTGTTTCAGGTTTGGACTCATTATTGTAACAATAACTCAAACTTGTCCGTGGCTCTTTTCCAGCAGACGGCACCATTTTATAGATGCCACTGAAAGGATTTAGGCTCACAGAAGAGGTGACATTTGCTCTAACCAGGATGTTAGGATATAAAATGTGCGAATGGTCCCTTCAGGTCAGGAATGAGTCACTGCTCCCACTGAGGGAGCGACGCCCCTCTGGGCTCTTGTTAACAAATTAGAGAGAAATGGAGCATGAGATTGATGGTCATACCTGCAAGAATGAAGAGTCGAGTCAAGTCAGGTTTGTTTATATGGGGACTTTCATACAAAAAGGCAACTTAAAGTTCTTTACTTCAAAGATGAGAGAAACCTCCAAATAAATACCAAGTAATAAAACAGAAATGTCATTAGATGCACATGTTTAAACTCTATATAGAGCAAATAATGGTAGGTCTTAATCACTGACATTTTCTACTTACCTTTAATCCAGATCTTAAACAGCCTTTAGCATGAATCTAATCACATCTCTATTGTTTAATGGCTCATGTCAATAGAGAACTGGAGTCGTATTATTCTAAAACAATCTTATGGGTGGAGTAATGGAGTAATTAACACATTTTTAATGTGCTTCAAATGATAGGTGGTTCACTGCAGCAAGATGTGCAGCAAAGTTAGTCTATAAAACTGTTAAAATGAAATTATTACTGTAGTTTTATGCGTTCATTGCTGCTTTTCTGACCTCCACACAACAGAAAGGACAAGAGGGCCTGTGAGCTCCGGAGATGTGCAAGT
Source organism: Poeciliopsis paucimaculata (assembly GCA_903067055.1). Classification (NCBI taxonomy): domain Eukaryota; kingdom Metazoa; phylum Chordata; class Actinopteri; order Cyprinodontiformes; family Poeciliidae; genus Poeciliopsis; species Poeciliopsis paucimaculata. Next base: position 7,295 of record CAEGAD010003914.1, read on the forward strand.
CCAAGTGGTTTGATGGCTTCAGTGACCGGCTGCAGTGATTCCCATGAAGACTTTTGCCTCTGCTGATGCAATGGTTGGGTTTAAGAGTTGATTGAAATACTCATGACTCCAGTTCAGACCTGTGCTTAGCTTGACCTGGTATAACACATTGTGGATGGAAGACGAGTGTTTTTTATTCTTAATGCAGAAAAGGTCACAGAAAGTCAGTGGACGGAGATGCAAAGGAGAAATGACAAGAAAATGTATGGATTCATTTATTCTGAGAGGCAGAAATGAGTCAGATCAGAGAGAGGAAATGTCAGGTGGAAAAAATGATGAGAGAAAAGAAGTATGGATAAAATGATTTGCTCTATGATGGGAAGTCAAGTGGTGGAAAATGTAATCAAATTGTGGATAGAAATACAATTTCTTTTACGTTTTCAGGGATTCTAATGTAATTTAAAGGCAGCATCGCATTGAGCAAAATATAGTTCTCCATATATTCCTATTTTTATTTCTGAAAGGTGACGACATTCAACCAAGAAGTCTGACAATGCAAAACCAAATAAATGGAATAACATTTTATTGATTCAAGGGATTTAGAAAGTACAATATCAAAGCACAGCCACTAATACCAACTAATGCTCATCTGTTGTCAAAATGTTTGAAACAGGAACAAAGATTTTTCACAGTGCTAGCATGCGCTCTGTATCCTAAAAACCTTTGAGTCGTTTATTTAAACAGGTATTTTACTTGTACAGCTCACATTTGCTCCCAGTCAGGCCGGGGTCGCAGACCAGGGAGTATTTCACCTCCAGCTGTCCGTTCCCTGAGCAGGTGATGGTGCGGGTTCCCTGGGTCGGATAATGAGTGCATGAGATGAGACGGTCGTCATTTGCCAGGTCCTGGTCCCAAACCTCAAACTTCAGGGCATGATGTGTTTCCACCTTCAAAAGAAAATGAAAAGTTATAAAGTTCTTTAAGTTATAATGCTAATCTGTTGAGCTAATCTATGAAAACTCACATGGCCCAAATTAAACACAGCGTCCCACACTGGATTGTCTGATTTGATTTCTCCGGTCCTGTAGTACATGGCTCCGAACCACAACTTAGTAAAACTGTCAACAGGAGAGAAACAGAACAAATTAATACTGATGTTGATCAGGTGATCCAAGCTGTCAGACTGCGCTGTGCATCAACCCACGCATTAGTGGCTCCGATTTTATCTCCGTTCAGACCGTAGGCTCGGACAACGATCACAGACAGAGTCCCCAGCATGGTGCGCCTGGCGCCGACGTCGCCATCGGCCGCGTCTCCCACCAGGTCATGACCCGGCTCCACAGGAGCAGCGGTGGTCAGCAGCAGGAGGCTGAGGAGGAGAAACCCGGAGGTCAAACAGGTCGGCATGGCTGCAGTCTGGAGCTGAACGAGAAAACCACAAAAAATCATCGTCATGAAAGGCAGTTTGAAGACTCAACATTCAAAAATGAACCTGAAGTGATTCAAAACGAACTAAAACAATCAATAAATTTGGTTTTGGACACTCGTCCTGCTGTAAGGACAGATTCTTATTTGTTGTAGCAGAAAAATGTTTCATTAAATCAAATGTTGTTGTCAACAAGCAACATTAAGATGATTTAAATACAGAAGTAAAAGTCATATCTTCCAATTATCTCCTGGAGTTAATTTCTATTTTCCTGATTCCTCGTATAAAAAGAGCTTCAGGTTGTTTCATATCCTGAGTAACTTACAGCTTGTGAGCCTCTTCCAACAATGAAAACCCGGTTCAGAAGCACGATTAATGCCTGAGCAAGACGAGCTGAGGGCCCGTTTATGAAGGGTCCAGAGACGAGGGGCCAGCGTTTCCACGGAGATAAGGAGGGTAAAACAAATAAAATAAAATAAACAAACTGAAAGAGATAAGAGTTTACCTGGCAGTCAAAGTGTTACATTAACCTGGTTAATATTTACAGGTGATTAGCCAGCGAGTCAAGGTGATCGTTACGCAACATGATTTTTGTATAACATCTTAGAGTGAGTTAATAAATTCATAAAGTTCAGCATTAACACAAATGGACTAGAAATAAAAGTATGTTTTGTTGAAACTTGGTGCATAAAGTCATTTGTTTTGTTTCTGTGGTTTTTGCTCCTTCTGCATGTTTCTGCAGACAAAAACCAGCCGTTATTCTGTAATAATTAAACCAGACCTTTGACCTCCTTGGGAAAACTGTGGATGGCTTTCATGTTCCTAGAAATTACTTAAAAGATAAGGCAAAAATGTTATGTGAACTATTTCCAGGTAATTTTTCTGTCTTTCAGAGAAACTTGATGACAATTAAAGGACAAAAATTTTAAAAAAAATTCACTCTTAAAGAGAGATTAAAGTCAAAATATTTTTATTTTCTGCTTCCACGAATAAATTATTTCTGGACTTTTTTAATTCTCTGATTTTAACAGATATTTAATCACTTTTTGTTTCTCCTCAGTTTTCTAAACTGTAAAATATCTGAAGTTGGTTTAACTTGAAAAGTTTCATGAAGCTTTGATTTGGGTTTAACTGATGCACACACAGACAGGCTCCTTCTCAAACTTAATGCATTTTTTAGTTTATAATTACTTTGAGTTTTTAAACTGATAAGGGCTTTTTTGCATTTATTTATTGCATGTCCAGCCGCCTTATAATTGTCCTAGTTAAAACCCAAAGCAGAAAACCAGCTGTACATTTCAGCTAAAGAGCCAAAAACATTTTGGGAGAAATTGACTGAGTTAGTATCAGGTTTGGAGGAGAGGAAACAGTTTTACAAATTCTGACGTCGTTTTAATGCAAGTTTTTATCGATTCTGTCCTGAACCATGTAACAAAACCAGCAGACTCAGAAAAAGCTCCAGTTTCAAACATAAAATCAGCAGAACCATCCGGATCGGAACCAGAACCCTTTAATGCAGAGGTTTTGTCCTCAGCCTGACAAAATCCACACATTTCAATTCAGCTTTTATTTTTAGACTTTTCTTGTTTCAGATAAAATAATCCATCTGAACCTGAGGATCGGGAACGCTCCTGGCTTCATGGTTTATTTCCAGAAGCTCCAGTTTGCTCTGGATGAGCGGCTGAACTTTTCAACTCGTAGCTGGGGGGAGCGAGGGATCCACGGAGACAACGGAAAGGGTGGAAACAGAGGAATAATTTGAAAATCAAAGACGTGGAGAACGAAGGACGGAGATGGAAATGGAGAGGATGAACGACGGGAGAATCTGGAGTCATTCTCAGGTCACGTCTTTCTCAGGAGGAAGCGCTGCAGAGCCGCCGCTTTTGTTTCCCGTCCCTTTGGGTCACTCAACCGAAACCGTCTGTCCAGAATCATTTCTTCACCAGCTCATCATAATCCTGTTTTATTCAACACGCCTCCCAAATCTGCTTTTCTCTGACTCTTCAAAATGTTATGTGGCTGTTTTGTTATGTCATAAGGTTTTTCTTTTTAGCCAGAGAAGATTTTGTTCTGGAAATATACAGAAGTTGGCAGAGAACGTAAAAATGTACTCAAATAAGAGTAAAAACTTCAACATATTTTAACTTAAGTGAAAACTAAAAGCAGCTGCTCCAAGAAATTACTCAACAAATGATAAACAAGGATTTGGTAAAAAAAATCTACTGAAATACTGAGTAGCTGATCAAATTATCAATCATTTAATATTTACGAATTACATAATCAGACGGAGTAAAATATAAGTCTGGTGAATTTAAAACATGTTTGTTCTTCATTCAGTGGGTAGAAAAAACAGAAATTTTACTCTAAGAGCAGAAATACTTCATAGTGAAATTACTCAAGTAAAGGTACTTTACTCCTAAAAGTACTTTTTTTCCCCTTTTTTTTCCAAAAATGTTTCTCAACTATATTGTGGAATTACATAGCAGCATGTTGGGTAAGAATTTATGAAGATGTTTTCTTCTTGTATCTTTCAGATAATAAAATATTAATCTAAGTAAATCTAAAAAAGCTGGAACTAAATAAAAATATATTTCCTTAACTTGTCATCATGTACAGTCAAACATGGTGGTGGCAGAGTGATGATCAGGGGCTGCAGCAGGATAAAGATCCCAAATACACCAACACAATCTCCTCCGATTGATGCAAAAAAAAAAAAAAGAAAGTTTTGATGTTGCCTCTTCAAAGTTCAGATTTTAAACTTTATTAAACCTGCAGGAAATGAATTCAATGTGGCTAAAATATCTACAAAAAGCAGAACAATGTCTCTCCACAATGACGGGATAATGATCCATAACATATAGAGAACGGATGGACATTATTCATCTGCCTTCCCTTAAAAACAAACAAATTGTATTTATTATTAGGCCAGTTATTCAAATAGCCATGATAGTTTATATAACAAACAAAAATAGATTGTTTTGATGACGTTTCCGTTCCACCTTCGTCCCTGCGCTCCTCATCGTTGTTTCTTCCTCCCTGAAGGTGTGAACTACCGGATCCACTGTGGCTTCTGAGTGATGGGTTCATGAAAACACCTGAAGCGGCGACACATTTCCCTGAACTGCTCATTTATTTATACACCAAAACTCCTGTTTTCCCTCCCTGACAGCTCAATAAGCAACATGTGCAAAAGTCAAATGAGAAGCTGGCATCCAGGGAGGAAACCCATCATGGAAAACCTGAGAGATGCAGACAGGCCCATTATGTTGAGGAAATCGATTCCAGCTCTGAAAATCCATTTCTATCCGGAGAAGCTCACATCTGACTGCGTCGACCTTTTGGTGGTCCTGAATGCAGAAATAATCGCAGCTTCTCTGGCGAGCGGCGGATCGATGGAGCGCGCTGACAGTCCGGCTCCGGTTCAGAGTGTCTGACGCGTTGTGACAGCAGGCTGCTTTCCCAGAATGCATTTTACCTTCACACCATTCCAGAGACACCGGAGTTTGAAACTCCTCCACGACAGAAGCTGCAGAAGCTGCAGAAGCTGCAGAAGCTGCTGCTCCTTAATCTTCGCTCTCAGACTTTAATCAGCCAGGCGTCGTTTCATGATTCAGTTTGTGGCTCCAGGCGACTTTTTCAAACATATTCCTAACATGACTGGAGACACAAGCTTCAAAGTCAGCGAGGAGCAACAATTTGTTGTGATCTGTGGCTTTCTGATTCTGTTCAGGTTGCTTCTCTCTCACATCTTGTTTTTTTTTCTTCTCTTTTTTGAAGCAAATCAACTCTTGTTGACTTGACTCCAGTAAAACTCAAGTAGGTCACGTTGCTGCAGAAAACTTGTTTTCAGTAAATCAGTGGTTTGTTTGGTTGCATGAGTCATTCCCAGACTGGAGTTCGTTCTCCAGCAGAGAAACCAGTTAATCATGTTAGCATAATCTCTCAGGTTCCCACCGTGGATTTTCTCACTGCAGAGTTTTTTGATTCACTTGTGAGAGCGCAGCTTGACTGTTGCTTTGCTGCGAATGTCTGCAGGCCAACTGTAGGTGTCAAGTGGTTGTTGAAACATTCGCAGCTCCACACTGGAGCTTTATTTTAAGTTATTCAGGAGGAACAAACTAAGTCATTAAAACGTCTCTGGAGATTCATAATGTGGATCAAACCAGATATTTACTCACCTTGTGTCAAACATTTTCTTACCTTAAAGCAGGAATTATGACAGATAATTTATCTGTGGTTTTTATTATTATTGAATTTTCAGGCTTTGAGGTTCACACAGGTTTAAATCACTACACCTTTAAACAAATTAAAAGACCAGATGATTATGTTTTACCTTTTCAGGGGCCTGAAAGGTCAGAGGCTCAACTTTAGATACATCTAAATCAAACACATTAAAAATTAATCAGCCAAGATATCAGGAAGATAAATGTCAACCTGAAGAAATTTACAGACACCTGAAAGTTTCACAGAACTATAAACAGCATAAAATGTCCATAAAATGTATCGTACAGCAACTGGGCGATGAGCTGGAAAAAGAGTCACTTTCCCAGTGAAACCAGTTCTGTACCAACATGGACTGAAAGGCCGTTCTGACCGGAAGAGGCCAGTAATCTGAAACCAACAGGAAGAGCCAGATTACAGTCATCAAATTAAAGAAAAAGACCTTAATGTTAGCAGACATGTGAAGTCCTGCAGCATCAGGAGGGACTGGTGAACTGAAAGGCATCATAAACATCTCAGTTCTTCTAAACACGGAAAGGAAATTTATGTCAACATAAGAATTATGAAATGTTGCTAAAATAATTTGGCTCATAAGGATATAACGATGTCTAAAACTCAGGAGACGAGATAATATTGAGTTCACAGATTTTAATATTACAAAGATGCAGTTTGTGCTGCAAAAAGGATTTTATTTTGATTTTACCACAAACTCAAAAAACGGATGTTTAATTTTCTAAGTTATTAACTAATCAACATGTGCAGTAACATATTTAACTGCTCACTGTGTGAACATCCTGCAGGGTTTCATTTCATGTCTGTTAAAAATCCTGCCAAACATCTGATTTCAGAATAAAAGAGGCATCAGGTGTCTGCTAATTAAATATATAGTGTTGTTTTAATGTGTGTAGAACAGGATCTTCTTACACTTTTATTCTGTATTTAGCAAATAAAAGTATTTTCTCAGACTGACTAAAAACTTTACTTATTTTTCAGAATATGTAAAACTTGTCCAGTCTGTTGTTACTCTCTCTTTTCTCTTTATCTTTAGCAATGATCTGAAACTGTGTGCATTTCCAAAGTCCTTGCCAGCTCCTCAGCGGGTCTGGAGGATTAAATCAGACGGGAGATTTGTTCTGTTTGCTGCAGAAGGCCGGCTCTTTGTGGACGGAAACTAATTAAAATGGCAGCGCTTTCGGTGTGAGGTGTGATTATTGGATTCAGAACCAGGAAGAGGCTGTTGATAACTCCTGGCTTGACATGCCAGACACCAACCTCACACTTCAACAACTTTGCTTTTCAGTGAGGACGTGTAGAAACAAGTAATAAGCAGATAATAGGGGACAGTTTTCAAGAAGATGCTCTGAGTAGGAGCCAGGGATTATCTGAGGTGTGGGAGCAAATTGGCTCCTGGGGAGTGAAGACAGAGAGGTCGGTCAAAGCAACATCTCTTCTGGTGAAGCCACTAAGATGGAAAAATGAAAATGTTTTCATTCTGTGGAGTGTAAAGAGTGAGGTGTGCTGGTTGTGAAATCACCAACGCAGGAAAAGTGAAGATGGATTTAACTGTTTGTAGAGCGAATTGAGTCTCAGAGACAAAAACCTTTAAAGTCTTTAAGAAAATCAAATCCATCCATAGCAACAATGTCATTTTTATATAAAGTGTGCCAAACTTAATCAATCTTATTATGCACTGGACTAATTATCAGAAGATAAGTGAGACTCAGAGGGGATATTTATGAATGAACAGAGTCACAGGCTGAATGATAACCAAAATATTTAACATACAAGTTATACAGTTTGATAAATAAATACTCAGGTGTTCCAGTCACAGGTGAATAAAACCAGTCTCTGAGGCCTGCAGGCTGTTTTTACAAACTTTAGTGAAGGAAAGTTTTGCTCTCAGGATGTCAGTGAATTCCAGCGTTGACCTATGACATGATGCCACCTGTGCAACAGACCCAGGAGTTTCCTCCTGAATATTCCAGTCGGTCAGCGGATGATGGAGCTCAGGTTTACTTCTGACTTCACAATTGTGGCCCATGTGACGCAGAGTTTGGTAACACATCCCTTCATCACGACCAACAACAGGCTGGAAATACCCAGACAGCAGCACTGATCAGCTTCCAGCTTCCCGCTCACGTGTTTATCCGTGATCTGATCTGGATCCTGATCAATCGACTCCTTCCAGTGTGGAGGAGCTGCAGTCCGTCGGTTCAGGGACGTCTGATCAGAACCGCACTCTGATCGGATGATGTTCCCTCCACTGTGAGGCTTAAACTACTGAACTAGTTGGATTAAAGCAGAGCAAACTCCTCCATCAATGAGAACTCTGCTCTAATCATCACATCCTGGGTTTCCTCTCCTTTCCCAGAAAGTTTTCTTTCCTTCTCTGTGTCCAATAAACTTTTCAAACTTTCAGTTCTTGCCAGTAATCGTTTCCTCCTGCAGGGTCTCAGTCAACCGTAACATGACGTGACAGAAAGTACACAAGCTTCCTTCAGGTATGTGGAAGACGCATCAACGTCTAATTCAATCTTAATATGAAACCCAGTTCAGCTTAAAGGCGTCTGAGCATGCAGGAACAAATCGAACGCCGCTGATCACAGGTTCTGAGATTTGGATCAAATGATGACATGAGACAAATCCTGTAATCTTTTTTCCATCTTGTGAAGCAGAAAATCTGAATAAAAACCAGATTTCATGAACTTCATCCCTCATGAGGCATCTTTGAACCGCTGACAGCCCGGTGAAGACCCTTCATGCCTCTGTCTGCTCTTTATTTTTAAAGCCTGGTTTTGGCTGCAGAGCTGATGAGTAAATCCTTCACAGCAGACTGACTCACAGCGAACAGAGAGCCTTTTTTATTCTGCTGTCCTGATCCAAAACGCCCACATTCTGCTCCCAGCCAGAACGCTGACAAATCCCTCCAGTCACTGACCAGTTTGGAGATCATCTCCATCAACCTGAAGCAAATGGAGCAATGCCTTCATTCAACAGATCGGATTTTACTGCCACACAAACACTTTGCAGGCGACGTGACGAGGGAGACGGCGCTCAGAGAGGGAGAATCCTCCGAACAGCAGGGGGCGACGCTCCTGAAACGGAGCCAGACTCGTTGAGAGGTCGGACATGAGGGAAGCGTTGAACCAACAACACCAGGGCTGACTGATTTAGACACAAACAGGAAGCAGAATTTATCAGCTTTCTTAGTGACAGTTGTTTTCAGCAACATTTTAAGACTTTCCAGGGAAAAAAGCTCAACTACTAATGAAGTGATTTATTGAGGTATTTGTTTAGTTTGACTCCATGATAAACCACAGAAACATTTTCTGCTGGTTTCTAACCTCCTGCTTCCTGCAGCTGCAGAGAGGCTGTTGTTTTATATTCAGAGACGAACCCGTCTGTCTGGTTTTTACAGTGAAATAAAGCATCTCTTAACCTTTAAACAGGAGACCTTTTAAACACGTCCAATAAATTTATCGGGGCCATGATGTAACGGACCTCAGGTCCCCGGGTCCAGGCGCAGAGTCAGAGCTTTCATCACACATTTTTCAGCCATTATTCAAACAATTATCAAGAGGAACTGTTTGTTCCTCTGGATAATTGCAGACTGAAACCGAGCTTTTAAAAACATCCTGAAAGCCGAAGAGAAACTCGAGTTTAAAACACAAATCCAAACTAATCAGACAACCAGCCTCAGGTAAGAGCAGTTCTCTCTGAAAGTTAATTAACCAGCAATGTTTTACAAACCCAAAAGGCACATTTTTTGTTTTTCTGAAGATGTTTTCTTCAATGCCCCAAAAGGCCAGATAAAGAAAATACGCGGCCTGCTTCTCATTTTGTGCCGCTCTGCTCTTAATAAAAACACCACGGCCTGAAAGCAGCTTAGAAAACTTTAATTTTCTTGTCAGCACAATAAGAAAACACTTTTCCTCCCGCAGCGGTTGAAGGATTCATTTGACAGGTAAGTACTTTCTGAATGACTCCCGGGGATTTTCAGCTTTAATACAGAGTTGAAGAGGCAAAAGGTGACATTAGATGTGCAAATGCAAGTTTTTTCTACAGCCTCTGAATGCGTGGAAAAATAAAAAGGTTCAGTTGTTAAAGCTTTACTCTGAGTGATAAAGGAAAACTCATTTTCCCAGGCCCACATAAACTAAAAGCTGTGACTGAAATCCATATATTTCTGTTTTCTGATCGATTTCTTGCAGATTATTGAACATAAATAGTTTTAGATATAAAACAACTTAATACAAGGAATAAATTGAAGGTATTTAAATGTGAAGCAATGGTGATAGAGCAGATTAAAAAAATGTTTTGTTTTTAGTTTCACTCTCTAATAAACCATAGAAATATTTTCTCTTTCTTTCAGGTCAAAGGTCGTTTCCTGTGGAGGCTGCAGAGAGTGTGTATTTTAAAATACAGATATTTTATCAATATTTGTGGGTTTATATGGAGCCGGTGGTTTCCACTGATCAATAAAGGTCTTAACTACAGAGGAAGAGTAAGAAGAGCTAATCACAGGTGAGTGGATGCAGCCAGAGGCAAAGTGAGAGAAAACTGAACAGGTAGAAAGAAAGAAGATAAACAAGATAACAGAAAGAAGATATTTCTGTCTTAAATGATCAAAACAGAAACAAAAACCAAAGTATTGATCATAAGATTAACATTATGGAAGAATTTTACACTTTTAGCTCAGAGAAAAGATGCTCAATATTCACCTCCAGCAGGGATAACGCCCACAGTGATGTCTTCTGATTGGTTCTAATCCACAGTGATGTCTTCTGATTGGTTCTGACCCACAGCGATGTCTTCTGATTGGTTCTGACCCACAGTGATGTCTTCTGATTGGTTCTGACCCACAGCGATGTCTTCTGATTGGTTCTAATCCACAGTGATGTCTTCTGATTGGTTCTGACCCACAGTGATGCCTTCTGATTGGTTCTGACCCACAGTGATGTCTTCTGATTGGTTCTAATCCACAGTGATGTCTTCTGATTGGTTCTGACCCACAGTGATGTCTTCTGATTGGTTCTTCTCCACAGTGATGTCTTCTGATTGGTTCTGACCCACAGTGATGTCTTCTGATTGGTTCGGACCCACAGTGATGTCTTCTGATTGGTTCTGACCCACAGCGATGTCTTCTGATTGGTTCTGACCCACAGTGATGTCTTCTGATTGGTTCTGACCCACAGCGATGTCTTCTGATTGGTTCTAATCCACAGTGATGTCTTCTGATTGGTTCTGACCCACAGTGATGCCTTCTGATTGGTTCTGACCCACAGTGATGTCTTCTGATTGGTTCTAATCCACAGTGATGTCTTCTGATTGGTTCTGACCCACAGTGATGTCTTCTGATTGGTTCTTCTCCACAGTGATGTCTTCTGATTGGTTCTGACCCACAGTGATGTCTTCTGATTGGTTCGGACCCACAGTGATGTCTTCTGATTGGTTCTGACCCACAGTGATGTCTTCTGATTGGTTCGGACCCACAGTGATGTCTTCTGATTGGTTCTGACCCACAGCGATGTCTTCTGATTGGTTCTGACCCACAGTGATGTCTTCTGATTGGTTCTAATCCACAGTGATGTCTTCTGATTGGTTCTTCTCCTCTGAAAGTATCAGATCAGGTGGTAGTGATGATTCGCCACATGTCTTGTTTCTAAATGAAGGTACTTAAACACGCTTTGGTTTCTGGTGTGAATGTAAACAGTTACACGGTGAGTTTCTCTGGTGCTGATCATTATTATTCATAGTTTAAGCAGAACTCTCTCCTGCTGGGATCGTTGCTCTATTTATCCCAAAGGTATTTTATTAATAAAACACGAGCTGCTGCTTTCATTTATTTATTTCTGCTGATTGTTTTCTCCCCTCGCTCTCGTTAGTAATGCAGCAGCTCGGCTCACCTCTGATTGGCTGGAGGAACTTTATCCCCAGGGTCCACTGGTAGCCAACCTGCTTTGTGTTTCAATGTGTTTGCATCTTGGCGTGGCGTGTAAAGGGCTGTGCGTTAAAATGCAAACATGTCCCACAGACAGGAAAGAAGCCTCAGCAGCTCAGACAATCTAAACACATAGAAACAAACAGAACAGGGAACGGACTCGCCTCCCTCATTTCCTCAGAAATACCAGGATTGTTGTATTCGGTTTAACAAATACCTCCCAACGGAAAAACAATGAGAACCAGAAGATAACAATAATACTGCTATGATGACTGGATATTTGGACAAAGTTTTATTTTCTGATAAAACACAGAGAAGCTCTGAACGAGTCCCTCTGAGGATCAATAAAAAAAAACTAACTCAGTTTGATCCGAATTCATCTGGAAATGACAAGAATACTTTGGAATATTGTGAAATATTCAGGCAAACCTGGAAGATAACTATTTAAAGGTCTGCAAGGAAAACAAACATAGAAAACAAACATAGAAAACAAACATAGTAAACTGTTTTCAGACTTTATTTCCCAGCAGGAATAGACATTTCTATGACTGAATCTTTAAAATGTTGATTCAGCTTCTCATGTCTTCCGTAAATAAATATTGAATCTCAGTTTGGCGTCTTCTGCTCTTAATTTCATTCTCGTCTCACGAACACGTGGTCGACCTTTCAGCACTGGATCCATTCATCCATCCATATGTTGCCTTCATCTCCAGCAAACAGAGACCTTTGAACTGATTCAGAAAGAGGAGAAAGAAAAGGAGTTTCAGCAGCACAGACTGAGACGCCTCCTCCGTCTGCTTCATAAACACTGATGGTGTTCAGGACTATCAGAGGGAGAAATAGAGAGAAGGAGAGGAGTTCAGTCTGGCAGCTTTCGTCTCTCTATCTGATGATTCCCCCTGAAAAGACAGTTTCTGGTACCTCAACATTAATCATGACTTCCTGGCATAAACACCTCAAATGTTGGGCAGAAAAACAGGAAATTTGCCCAGATCTTGAAAAAAAAGAGCCGCAGAGACACAAACGAGTGAAAAAATGAATTCATTATAATTCACAGGTAAAAATTCCTTCAAAGTGTGGGTTGAAGGAACATGTTTGCTTATGAGTCAGAGATTAAAGCTGCCCAAGTATTAAAGTGTGGCAGTTTTCACCTGAGGTTTTGATGTGTGTGAAGGGAACCAGTCATTATCTCTTCTCCTGCCTCCTGTCAGAGTCTGAGAGGCTGCGGGAGGCGAGATGGGGCTGATTGCAGCTTTCCGTATCTTCAGTAAAGTGCTGCAAGTCACACAGATTACAATCATCAACACGGTGATTGCTGAATGACTGGTTCAGGTGGTGTAATCATAGTTTCCCCAAGGAGGAGGCCAATCAAGTGCAAATAACTAATTACAACATGATCCTCAATGCTCTGCACACGTCTTCCTGCAGAAAGGCTGCAGTTCCTGGGGGTTTGAAGATGTTAGTTCTCACTGATCAAAAGCTTTCAAAAACATTGCAGATCATTTTACATCTCGGAGCAACACAAAGTATCCATCCAAGTTTTTGCTTTATTTTAATAGTAAATGGGACAAAGATGCTGGGAGAGGCCATCTTTTACACTCATTAAATAAAGAGCGAGTCATAAAGCATAAATGGATACAACTTTATTCTTATTTTTTCTTATTTTACATCTGACTGCTTTACTTATTTTATTAATCATTATTGTGAGTTTGGTTTATATTTGAACAGGTAAAAATAAAAAGTATTTTTTGCAAACATATATAAAGATAAAAATGTTAAAATTTGTGTGGCGCCTGCAGTTCTTTCAACTTGACATTTTGCCCCCCATGGAGACGTTTGGAAACCTCTGGCTTAATGTGACGATGTTACGACACGTCCAGCTCAGGACAGGAAATGTTTCATTTGCATTACATGAGAATTTAATCTACATTCTAAGGGAAATAAAGAATCGCCTTTTCTGTTTGTACTGTAAAAACATTTTTCTGTATCTTTCATATCAAAACTTTACCTTCAACTAGGTTTTCTGGTTACAGTCTGGAGTCTACTGTGTCAAACTCGAGGCCCACGGGCCAAATCTGGTACGCCATAATGTTTATATGTGGACCTCTAAGTCATAGCAGGATATCTAAATAAAACCTTCAAACTGACAGTTCTGTGCTTAAATATTGTTTTTCTAATCAAACTGAATCAGTTTTTGAGTGTAAACTGCAAAATTACATCAATGTGACAAGATATTCAGTAACTTAACTTTAATAAGTTCTTACTGAAGGCAGAAATAGCTACATATTCATATTTTAGCAGGTTGTTAAAGGGTTTATTTTCTACTCCAGGACATTCATGATCTTGATTTGGCCCAGAATGTAAATGAGTTTCAGTAAAAGCAGCTCCAGGACGTCCATCCGGACTTGAACGTTGCAGTTAGCAGTTAGCAGTTATGGATTTCTATCAGTCACTCTGGTATCTCGTTAATGGATTCCCAGTTTGTTCAGTTGTTGCTGGAGGTGGTCAGACTCTTAATTAGACATCAGCCAGAGCTCAGTTATCTCCAGCAGAGCTGCTGAAGTGAGTCGGTCTGAGCCGCCCCGTGCGTGAGTTCAGCCATGATTATGTGTGCAGAACCAAATTATTAACGCTCCCTTGGCCAGCCGTGCGTCACTCTGACTGACAAGTTTCCCATGAAGCTGCGCCCGAGGGATCAGGCGCGAGGCCTCAAATCTGACAGACTCACAGCGGCAGAAAAGCCGTCGCCAGCGGTAACAGACAGGACTGATTGTAGTGAAGTGCTGCTGAGGGAAAGTGAGTCTAATAGTAGAAGAAGAAGAAGAAGCCGTGGAAGTCGTTGACTGGAGGCAGAGCTGATGCAAACTGTCAATGAGACGTCAAAGTTTTTGACATGGATTGTTGGCTGGAAATAGAAAAATATTTTTAAAGAGAATGTTTTAGGTCAAGAGAACCATCACGATCACTCATAATATAAATACTGCAGACTGTACTGGTTCCTAGTTACTGGCAGAACAATAAAAGCCACAGTTTCTACTCTGCGTCTGCAAGATGTGACTTTTTATGACTTGTTATAGATGAATTAGTTTATGTTGGACGCTCTCTGAATTGCAGGTTAGTTTCCTGTTACCTCAGAGTTTGGTGTTTGCAGATGGGACTCTAACATTTTTCCTTCCTCACATATTTATAGATTTGTGACATTTTCATGTTCAGGAGGTTTCTGCACCTCCACCATCAGTTTCAGCCTCACTGTGAAATAGAAACACGTTCAGGGTAGAAGAGATGAGAACTGAAATGGGTTTCAGTTCCGGGTTGAACCAGTTTCACACTGACGAGTCTGAAACATGACGAAACTGATTATCCAAGATGATCAAAGATGAAGAGTTAAGTGGGGAATGTCAGAGTTTGAATTATATAAACAACACATTATTTATCAAAACTCCTGGCAAAGGTCAGCTTGTGATTAACAGATTCTAATAAATGTGAAAAACAGAAATGACTATAAACACGGACTGTAAGAGGAACCAGGAGCAACAAAACCTGCAGGAAAATCCAACAGGATCTCAGTGGTAGGGTTAGGGTTAGGGTTAGGGCAGGACTGGGAGAGGAACCGATTGGAGCAGGAACAGGTGAGACTGACTGACTGGAACCAACTGGTACTCCAGTGGCACATAAGGAAACCCAGTTGAAAAATTGTTACTGGACAGACAGATGGTCAGCTTGAGGAAATGTTTCGGGATGTTTTGTTGGATCAGGAGCCCCAGTACTATTGATGTGTTCCATTTGTAGTCAGAACTCTGAACGTTTGATTTCCCAGTCAGAAAGTCAACCTGAACGCCTCCTGAAGTCGGACTTCGCAATGGGAAAAGGGATCGACTCTGATAAGATTCGAAAGGCCGACTTTGTGTTTCAATATGGCCGCTCCTCACATCGACAGCAATAATCTGTGGAGGAAACGTGTTTGTTTTACAAGACACAGTTTTAAGAGTCTAAAATTACAGTTTCATGTAACACCTGCAACTCTAAACTGGTAACATTAAAAGTGATGTTTAGTTATGGAAAGTAAAGCTTAAAATGTTCACAAGAGGAATTGGTGAGTTTTGGTTTTGCCATATTGAAATCCTGACTTCTCCATTCACATTAACTGGAACGCTGCTAATTTGAATATTCCGACTTCAGAGGTATATGAAACAGGAAGTTTTAGTCATTCAGGTTTGTTTGTTGCTCAAAAGAAATCAGCAGAAAACTGAGAATCCCTCCACTTCTCTCAGGTTTTCTCTTCCTGGCCCAGCCGAGTGACGGATGGATGCTGCGGGCTGAAATATGGAAATGACCAGCGTTAAGCTGAAGCCGCAGGGGGCCTGGCACCTCTAGATTTATTGGAGCATCAGCGCTTCGAGCTAAATTGGTGTTTTATCTGATGGCTCCACCAGCCGCTGTTTCTATGTGACAAGATGGGCTGACCCAAATGTTTATGCACCATTTAGTCAATCAGTTTAGTGCAGCTGGGGTGAGAAAGACTGGAGACCCACCAGTTGTACGGTGGAGGCAGGACTGTCTTATTATTTAGCTTATTTAGCATATGCAAGCTTTAACTGCCTGATTTTCTAAACATGTTTCTCCAGGAGATTAAAAAAGTTTAGTAATTTGCTGCTTAAAAGCCTTTGAAAACCTTTGGTAGATTTATAAGTTAAATTGTTAAGAAAACCTTGAAAAATATAAATTTTTTGTTTTTCTGCTCAGTTTGTTGTGATGATTTGAAACATTTAGATGCAACAAAAACAGAAGAAATTGGTCCGGAACAATTTTTAAATCACTTTTTCTAGAAAAATCTCATTCCTGCAACCTGTGAGAAAAATATCACACAGTGTTGTTTTGAATGTGTGAGAAACCAGGTCTCTTAAGAAGTGCAGTGTGGGAATCAGAAATCAGATATGATGCCTGAAGACAATGACAACTCCCCCACTCCGAGTTCAGCCAAACATTTCAGCAGCACAAAGCCAAATCACTGAGCATGAAACACACTGATTGCTCTGCAGGTACCAGGCAGAGGCAGGAGAAAGGAGGATGATTGGCCACAAACACAGCGAGAAGAGAAAAATATCTAAACTAAGAGTCTGAAGAGTGAGGCTGGCATTTCACGTGTTTCCTGTTCCATTAAGGAAGGTGTTAGTTTAGTTTGGTCACCATTAATCCAACAACATGTCATGATTTGGATTAAACTGAACCCAAAGGTAATTTGCAAAGCAGGAGGTTTAATGAAAAGTAAAGAAATCTCATATCATACAGATATGAGATTTTGGAGCAAAGACCAGGAGAAAGAAACATAAGAAACCAGCGAAGAGCAACAAGGATTAAACACTGGAAATGACCAGAGAGCCAAAGAAGCTAATCAGGAGGAAGTGGAAGCAGCTGAGGGAGAACCAGGCAGAGGAGAGACGAAAGATCCCAAATCTGAATCTGGAACATCTAAGGAACCTTAAAATACATAAAAATAATAATAAACACAGCAGGAAACAAACAAAATGATCAAAACAGAAACATGAATAACACTTCAAACATAAGACTCTAAACTTTAATTATTTCTCATCAGGCCTGAAGCAGATACATAAATATATTTATGAGGCTAATTTGGACACAGTTCCCTCCAAAGGGAATATAATATCATCCTCTATATAAAACTCTCTTTTTAATTAAGGTGGACACATTAGGAAATGACAGAATGGTATATAATAGAAAATCTAGTCATTAATGCTTTTATTGAGCTTTATGGTTATTTTGGGGCTTTGAGGCTGTTACATCCTACAGTGGATGTTTTATTTCAAATGTTGGTTTATTTTTGTTTTCTCTCTCTAAATGTAATGATCACATTAAACTTTCTCCTGCTGTGGCTACTTCCCTTTCAAAGGTATAGATTATTGTAACTGACTGATCGATGATAACGATCCCACATCGATTGGGCCTTTAGAGGCTGATGAGACAAAACCTGATGTCTAATGAAAGATCAGGACCAAAATCCAAAAAATAACCTGGATATCAGGGAGGAAATGAAAGAAGAGTTTGTTAAAGGAACAAAGAAAACATTAGCTTCATGTCTGGCTAAACTGCAGAGCCACAACTTGTTGTTATTTGTTTTAAGTTATTAATCTGGTTCGAGCTGTAAAAGTTGCTACAAACATCCTGATTGATGTTTTTCTGTCTAAATGCATGACTGTCTGTGACAGAAGCAGGTTGCATGAAGATGAGGCCTAATGAACGGCGTCGGTGTTGATGGATGAAGCATCACAGGAGGAGTTCGTCCCACTTTAACAGAGCAATTGATGCTTCCCCACAGAGAGACGTGGAGATCGCAGCGGTGACGGCCGCCTCGCCGCGGGAGTCCAGCGGGCTGGTAAACAGCGTTTTCTGTTTGGAAGAGAGCCGAGCAGCACAAACAGGTGTTTCATTCTTCACCTTCAGCCTCTCGGCCCGTCTCCTTCAGAATCGCTGGATCTGGAGCTTTCTCAGAGGTTGACTCAGGATTTGGATTTGGCTGTGGTAATTGTTTGCTCCTGCATGCCTGGCTGCGTCTGCTGAATTATTATTCATTGAGTCTTTGGCGTTTCGGTGGAGGTGAAGCCGATTACACAGCCGGGTTTTAGTTCCCGTCTGTGGAAGGAGAGACGCTCAGAGCGGCAGGTTTCTGGACGGTTTGGACCTGGAGGACGTTTCTGCCAAGCTGGAGCTCCATGAATGTTCCCACTGTGACATTTGTTGTCACAGCAACAAATGAAACGTTAAGCTTCAGCTCAGGGAGAGAGAATTTACAGCTTATGAGTTAATTACATTCTGTCAGACGCAGACCTCCTGTGGCTCTTCTGACACAACTTAAAATTCATCTTAAGATCATATTTCAGTGTTTCTATCTTAGTGTTGACCTTGTTTGTAAGGATTCTTGGCTCTTTGCTCCATCCTTTGTTGAGTCTCATTCTTTGTTTAGATTGGGAGTTTGATTGCGTAGATCCAGGGAATCTGGTTGGAAGTTTGTCTTGAGCAGGAAAACGGAATGGTCTAGTCAAAGTCTGAGCCATTAATCACCTCTCTCTATTCAAACTGATTGAGATTGAGGTGATCTGCAAAGAACAGCCAAATGTTTCAGGATGTGTTTCTATGATGGCAATGAGATCTCCCAAAACATTTTAAGTTTTTATTTATTTTTGTCCAAATCTTCAGATGACGACAGCAGAGCCTAAAGCTGGAGGACAGATGGAAGCTCAATGTTTAGAAGGAAGCTAAAAATGGTTAAAGAAAATAAAATTCCTGCAGTTTTAATTGGAAAGTTTGGACTCGGCTGGTCTGAGTCCAAATAGACGGAAAACTCTAGGTTTTACTGGAGACTTGAAATCATTGTGGTTTTACTGTACAATTCTGCACCACATTGTGTTGTGCATAAAATCAGCAGAAAATTGATTTATGCATGTATCTGTCTGTCCAGCCATTAATTATTAATGATGATGGTTTTATCCTCCTCAGATGCTTTAATATTTTCTGTTGTTTGTTTCCAGCCCAGATAAAAACGTCCAAGTCAAAGTTTGCCCTTCATTCCTCCAGATTAATTGAGCTGTTTCTTCTCCACCTTCTGCTTAAACAAGGACCCTTGAAAAATTCGCTCAGCGTTATCAAATTCTGAACCTGAACACCAGCAGAGCCAAAGCTGCAGCTTGTAATTGACTCCCACCTGCTCCAGTTATTATAGCAGAGAATGAAATTGGATTTTGGTGTTTGGTCACGCAGGGCAGCGCGGGTCTCTGTTCCCCCATTAACCTGAAAACAACCCGCCGTGTTTGGACTGAAAACAGATGTCTGTTTCTCTGTCAGTTTCTGGCCTCCTCCTGTAAAACCTCCAGCAGGTTTTAATCGATGCCTCGCTGCTGCTGCTTCACACCTGTTGAGCTCAGTGCTGTCCGTCCGTTTATTTATTTTCTCCCAGAGACGTCAATATTCGTACGGACTGAGGGTGAAGTGATAATGGAAACGTTTGGAGCGGGAGAGTCCGCAGGCAACAGAGACCCAACCGCATCCGCTGCTCCAACACTGATTTCCTTTTTCATTCTTTTTAATTTTGGAGGCGATTTCCACACAGGCAGAAAGATTATTCACAAAAAGAAAAAGAACTAAGAATTGATTCAGAAAAAGAAACTTGAGCAGGTCACATTTGCACAAACAAACTAGCAGTTACACACGGTGGTGGAAGGTGATGCTGTGGGCTGTTTGGAGTTTCTAATTTCTGCTCTGTCAGATGAAGGTTTCCCAGTTTCCTGGGTCTGATGTGGATGTTCTTTATTCTGGTTCTGTTTTTTAGTGCATATCTTAGATTGAACTTAGTTTTTGAGTTTTATAATCAGTAGTTTCTGATGTGGGCGCTACTTAACGTATCCCAGTCAGTTCATTCTAACTTCCTGCTTCTTTCCAGCATCAACTGGTAACTAATGAACCACCAGAACCAGAACCAGTTTAGATACCTGTCAGTTTAGTCGCCCAAATCAAATCCACATCGGTTGGAAACGTTTCATCACTTTAGCTGCACTTTAGCCTGAGGACAGTAAAGTCAACTTCTGAATCTCTAGAGCAAAAAGGAGATATTTATTTTTAAACCCTCTAATTTTTCTGATATTTTAGCAAATAGAAATAGATCTGATCGTTCCAACCAAAAGTGAGATCAATTTAACCTGATTTACAGTGAAGGAAATGGGATGTTTTATACGGTGCATTTAAATATCACCACAAACGAAAGAAAGAAAAAGTGAATCATTTACAGGTTTGGAGCAACGAGGCAACACAAAGCGTCATTTTGTGGCTTAAACACGTCTTAAAAATGGAAAGAGTTTTCAGGAATGTGTTGCTATCAGGCGAGTTGTAATTAGCAAAGTTACATCTGGAAATGAATGACCAAAAACCAAGAACTTCAGTTATTTTATGTTTGTGTTTTTAATTTCTTCATGAAGAACAAACTGGATTAGATGTGAAATTCCTTAAACTCTGCAAACAAAACTGAAACACAACAATAAACGTTGAAATAAACAGACTAATTTAACAAACTCAGATAAATGGACTGAAAACAGAACATCATCATAAATGGAAACCAATAATGGTGCCGTTTCGCCCATGATGAAAACTCATTTCATTTCCTGTTTCTGAAAAAGCTTAAGCGTTAGCTCCAAGGAACATTTCCATATGGATAAAAGACTTAAAGGTTTATTGTTAGCTGCAGTGTGAGAGCAGTGAATATGTAACAGGATGAGTCACCAGACAAACAGCAATCGCTGCAGAACCAAACCAAACTGGTGATCAGGAAACCGCCTGATTGGTTATTTTCAGTGAACGGCTGTTGACCCACATGGTTTCTTTCTACCTGCACATTTAGACATTGTTTCCAGGAAATGCAAAGGGTCTTTTCTCAAAGCAAAATGTCATTTATTTACCGCAGAGTCTGCACTTCAATTCTCTCCAATCACAGCAAATATCATGTGTTACAATTACTGTGTTTTCCCCAGTGTTCCCACTTAGCTCAACAGGCTCTTTATGGCAATAAAACTCACAAACGTCCAAACATTCAAATCATAACGAGGCTCAAACTAATGCAGGACGGATGGGAGTCATTTCTGCTGAACTGTTTAAAATAAATTCATTTTTGGTGATTTAAGACACCAATTATAAATGTTAGAGTGTGAAAGTGTAGAAAAGCAGCTGCATTAAACTCCCCGATGTTAAATGATGAGAATGTAATGAAACCAGCCGGTTCTGCTGGGTTTGAAATGTAAACAGGCTCTGGGATCTGGAAAACAAACTGAACTGGATCTCAAACACCGTTTGCATGAAGGGTCTAGAGAGAGTTGGTCCTCCAGGCCTGAGGACTCATCCGTCCTCATAAAGACCTGCAGAGAACGAACACTTCGGGTCAGAAAAACAACCGGAAACCACGGAAACGCTCTGAATCTCGGGGAGGTTTGGGGCTTTTACATTTTCACAGCTGCAAAAGATTGAAATTTAATGTTGAGTCCATCATTTCTTATTATAGTTGACATCAACTTTCACACCACAGAGCAACTCAAACACATTTTCTCTGTCCAAATCAGACTCATCCGTCTAAAGAACAGAGATCCTGGTTCATTTGTCACTTTGCTGATAAAATAAATGACATTTCTGTTAATGTTAAACTCTTTAATGTTCATGTTATTTTATTTTTCTATTATTATGCAGTTATTTATTTTGCAGATCAATACCTGTTTTTTTTCTTTTTCTCAGTTTGTAGTTTGTTGGATATTCTCCAATTTATGAATTTATGCTTCATGTTTTTGTTGAAGGACAAAAGTTTGAGGAAAATATCAGAAACTAAACCAACAGACGCATTTGGACTTTTTCAGGCGTATGCATTTACATAGAGTCCTAATAGAAGCAGTGCATTATGGGTAATCATCTTTAAACAAGTGTCCTTTATATGAATTTTAATTAAATATTTTCCACCTTGATGAATGATTTTTATACAGAACAGAGACTTTATGATTAATGACCAGAATCATGAAGCCTGCTGCTCTTCATCAGTCAGTCCATTTTCTGTTTTTGATCTCCAGCAGCTCGCGATGACTTTCAGCTTTTGACAAAAAGTGAAGAGGAAAGTGGAAGGATTTGTGTCCAACTGTGAAGGTCGAGTTATTACAGAGTGAAGATTTTAATGACGGGTCAAGAAGGTCAAGCAGTAAAAGAACGGAGAATATTTGAATATAGTTGAACACAATAATAATCTTTCGAAGCGTCCAATCAGATTGAAGCAGAAATTAACCGCCTGTGTGCCAAGAAAAGCAGCTTATGGATGCTACTTGTGCGTCAGATTTACCGTCGTACCAGAAACACGTAAAGACAAAGGTTCCCTCTGGAATTTTTCTACATATTAAAAATGCATTTACATTTTTAATGCTTTAAAGTCTTTCCAAGGTCAAAATCAACAATTTTCGTTACTATTTTCAGAAAGCAAAACTCGTTTATTAATATTTCAAGTCTTTGTTTCTTTTAATTTTGATGTTTATGGCTCACGGATGATGAAACGAAGTGTTTCAGAAAAGTTTTAATCTTCCATAAGATCAATAAAATCAGCATATTTTAATCAGATCCAGCATCCAACAACTCTGAATCTTCAGGTTGGTGGACTCTTTGAGTTTTATAAATTTATTCTTTTTGTTGTTAGGTGTTGGAAGCTTTAGTTACAATAACATTAGAAAATGTGAATAAGAGCCAAACCCAGTAAGAAAGAGCCAGGAGACGATAATGTGCTTGACAATAGTACATCTGTTGTTGGACACAAGTAAAGGCCAACAGGTTGTGCTTGATTACAGTCGCTCACACTGTTCATATTTACAACAACTTTACAATAATGAACTCTACAACATTACAGCCATGTTACAAAGAGGTTTACATTCACGGCTGGTAGAAGGTCAAGCAGCATCTGTGGTCGTCCTGCAACAAACCTCAGAATATTTCACATCTGCAGAGACAAGATGAAATGTTTCGCTTTAAAAACAAGAGCAAAAACAGGAATAAAAAAGAAATGAGAAAAGTTTGACTTCCAGTCCTTCACACTGATCCAAAAGAAGGAGGAACAAAAAGGAGAGGATATTTATTATAGCAACATGAAATAAAACGACAATAATTAAATGTGCTGCATTATTTACGGTGGCCCAGAAGGGTCAACAAAATCCAAAAGCTACAACGAAACAACAGCCAAAAGTCACCACCAAGCTGATGCTAAATTTACTTGCACAAGTTTTGTTTTAGTGTCACTTCTGTTGCGTTTTCTTGGCCCTTCTGAGCCACCGTAAATGTTTTCATACAAAAAGCATAAAAGAAAGAAGAGAAACGTGGTTAAACCTGCTAGTATGGAGTCAATAACCTGCATCAGGTTGGCTCTACAGGTCAGTTTTACTGTTTTCTAACTGGAGTCACTAAAAGGATAAAAGGATTTTTATCTTAACTTCAGTAAATTCTAAAAATGTAAACATAAATACAGAACAGAGGCTTCTGACCAAATGCTGCTGCTTACAGACACAGCAGGCAAACTTTAAACCATCAAGATTTCAGGATTTAAACCTTTTATCAGTCTTTGATTAAAATTTTTCATATAGCCCCCATGTGAGCATTCATCAGATAAAATTTAATTTCTGAGTTTCAACACTAAATGACTAAATGTCTGCTGGGTTTTCACTGCATCTGTTACTATTATCAGAAAAGCAAAAGGCTGTTATTTTCTGTACTTTCTACAACGTTTGTGTGATGATAGCATCAATAACTCTGAAAATATGTTAAATGCAGTCAGTTTGTGCAGTTTGGTGTCCTTAGGAAGCCTGTTAAAATGTTTTTATTTAAGCTTGTTGGTTGCCGAGTCATGCAGTCACAGCCATGCAGTTACGTTAAAAAGACTAAAAATACCTAATAAATAGTTTTTATCATTATCCTGAAAATATTGTGATACAATTTTAAGTCAATATCGGCAACTTATAGTTGTTGCTTTCTTTAACTTTTGACATTTTGGCAACAATTAGGACAAATGAAACAAAATATCCAAACGTAATTATTTCTATAAATGGTTGATGAGATTTTTAGATTTTTTCTGAAGACATTTTAGATCTGGGAATTATAATATATATTGTTTTTGAGAATATAAATAAATGCTTTGGCAGGCTTTTGAAATAATTTTTAAAATAATATTCATAGTAAATATTCATGTACCCACAGAGTTTCCAAAAACAATATATTATTAAAAAGTTGTAATGTTGTAACATCAAAAGCTCTGGGAACTAAAGATGAGCAAAAGATTTAAAAACTTTTTCTATTAAATAAAAAAAAAAAAATTGTTGTATTTTATTTTTAAAGGTAAATTTTAAACTAAAGCACTTTGTGGCACAATGTAATTATTTCAGCCTAGAAGACTCTTTACTCTCCATAAGAATAATTTCTAAAACAGAAAAGAGTGAAAATGAAAAGATGAGTTCAGGAAAATCAGGCGTTTCAGTTTTTTTTTGTTCTGGTCACCTGAACCTTTCTTTTATTAGTTTATCTCCTGAAACACTGACTTCACTCCTTCATGTTTTTATTTTTTCATCCATCCATGACGAATGGAGCAATTAATGCTTCAACTCATAATTAAATCCGTCTCTTAATTACATTTTTGAACAATGGAGCGAGCGCCGTTTAGAAACGAAAACTCATGCAGACAGCTGTGTTTCTGTGTAAAGCAATGATGAAGATCAATAAGGAAAACATCATCATCACTCAGCAGGTCGGATTCAAACCCATTAAAGGCCTTCTGATGAATGAATGTTTCAGCGTCTCTTTTTCATCATCATCTATCTTAAAATTAAGTTTTTTTTATTATTACTAGATTGAGAACCTGGATTTACTATTATTTTAATACTTCTTGGTGTTTCAAAAAAATATATGCATGGGAAATTATTTACATATTTGGGTCATTGTTTTCTTAAATAATTTATTTTACTTGATTTTGTTGGCATAATTTCTACCAAGTTAGAAACTTTAACTGGTGAAATATTCGCAAAAAAAACACGTCAGGTTTGAAACAAAGACATTGGATTTAACTCGTACTGCTTAGTAGGGTGGCGGATGTGTAATGCTGAGGGCCTACTTCTCTTTTAAAGGGACATTTTTGAATTTTTTTAGTGCTAAAATGTGTCACTATATGAATAGTTTACGATGTCTTACACATCCTGACACCACTTTAATATTTTTTGCAATAAATAGAAAACTGATAGACATTATTTTGAAATGTTACAAATCAGGAGTTCTTGATCGAAAATATCAATAATCTGCAGAAAACACAGGAGGACAATATTGTCCAACCATCTGGATCTAAATGTTGTTCCTCTGCCTCAGCAACAGAAATGATCCTGTGAGAGTTTTACTCCAGTCCCTCATCAAGCTGCCGGTGACCCGGTAGCGTTTTACCGGGTCGGCCACCATGCATATGAATCAGCTCTGCACGAAACACAAACATCTTCAAAAACTGGAAATAATAAAAAAAACTCTCCGGCGCTGACGTTTCTTTAGTGAGCCGGACCGAATCACAAAATTTACAGCAGAAATTAGCAAAACATTTGATCAAAAATAATGAAGTTGCCATGTAAGCGTTAGTCTGGTTGAACATTCATATGTTGGCAGAAAGCTCATTTTATTTTAATCACACAAACCTTTTGTTTCTCCTCCTCCGTCTAAAAGACAAAACCCTTCTCTCCCCCCGTGATCCGTCTGCATTTGACCGGCTTTCCCGTATCAAACGCAGAGACTGCGTGTTTCTCCTGCGGCGGGAAGCAGCCAGATCGCTGCAGGACTTCAATAAGCCACTCGAGGTTAAATGAATGCTTCGCATGCAGAGTTCAGCCTGTTCCCAGGCTGCATCACCAAGCTGAACTGTTTCACTCATGAACTTGTCTGATGGAGATGAATTTGACTTGAACCGACGCCCCAGACAACGCCTCTTCCTCCTCCTCCTGCTCCTCCTCATCGTTAGGGAGTTCTCCATCACGTCTTCAGAGTCGCTGCTTCAGTTGTTCCACAACTCTGAGTCATTTATTCCCTCGCCGTTCTGTCGCTCTCCCTCTGATCCTCCATCATTTCCATGTCCTCCTCTGTTTCCGGACAATAAAAACTTTTAATCCCTCGTCCTCTCCGGCTTGAGGAACTCCCTCCATCACCTCCGTCCGATTCTCCAGTGAGGTCGTCACACGTCGGTGGCGTTCAGGTGCGTGGAGACCGGGTCTTGCGTCTCCAGGACGATCTTCTTCGCCCTCGCTGCGCCGGCTGCCCCTCCGCCGACGGGGTGGATGCTGTCCAGCCGGCCGCCACGCCCGCGGTCTCTGCGACACTTGAAGACGGCGAGGAAGGCGGCGCGGTAGTTGCGGTTCATCCAGCCGTACAGCAGCGGGTTGGCGAAGGTGGAGCACATGGCGATGACGTGGAAGATGGTGTAGAGCAGGCGGTAGTCGCGCATGTCCAGCACGGAGCTGTCGATGTCGGTGGCCAGCTGGAAGGCGTGGATGGGCAGCCAGCAGACGGCGAACACCACCACCATGGTCACCAGCATCTTGGTGGTCTTGCGGCGGCGGCGGTGCCGCTCGGAGCTGGCGCTGCTGTTGACGCCGCTCTCCGCCGGGCTGACGTGGCCGCGCAGCTTGGACCAGATGCGGGCGTAGGCGAAGGAGATGATGGACAGCGGCAGGAAGTACTGCAGGATCAGCATGGAGATGCTGTAGAGCGTACCGTCCGTCCCTTTACCGGGCCACTTCTCCCGACAGAACTGAGGAAACAGAACCAGATTCAGTTCAGACGGTTTACAGGAAAACTGCAAAAATCTGTAGGAAAGTCTGGAGAAGCAAGACGCTTGACTAGAGATCATTTGGACGTTCTAGATTTTTAAAACCTTTGGTGAACTTTTGAACACTTGTAGTAAACAATGTAAAAAAAAAATGAGATACTTTGTTAAGCGCCTTCTTTGTCCCTGATCTTTGTCACTTCGTTCAAGAAACCAGCAGAGACATTTTTGACAAATAACTGAGTATTAAAAGCATAAAAGATCTTCAAAAAGTGTCAATTACTGTAGATGAAAACCAAAGACTGTCCATCTGTTTGGCAGGAGGATATAAAGAAATGAAGGCTTGATAAAGAGCATGAAAATTATTCTTATTCCTGATCAAGCCGCTCTGCACATCAGCTACCATCGTTAAATATTTCACACTTTGATGGGGAAAGTGACACACTGCGCTTTTCTTTAGGAAGATGAAAGGAAAACGTGAAAAAGTGAAGCTCTGCCGCATCCAGGTGCAGAAATCTGCGGTGAAAAAGATAAAAGCGAAGGAGGCAGCAGCTGGAGAAGAGAAGAATCTGGGAGGAGAAAAGTCAGAAAAGGAGGAAGAAAAGGAGCAGCAGGATCAAAGCGCAGGTTTGAGGGGAAATGTTTGCTGCTTTAGCGTGTGTGTGCGTGTTTGGGTGTGTGGGTGTGTGGGGGTGTGTGTGTGTGTGTGTGTGTGTGTGTGTGTAGGTGGGTGTGTGGGGGTGTGTGTGTGTGTGTGTGTGTGTGTGTGTAGGGGTGTGTAGGTGGGTGTGTGTGTGTGTGTGTGTGGGGGTGTGTGTGTGTAGGTGTGTGTGTGCGTGTGTGGGTGTGGGTGTGTAGGTGTGTGTGTAGGCGTGTGTGTGTGTGTGTGGGTGTGTGTGTGTGTAGGCGTGTGTGTGTGTGTGTGGGGGTGTGTGTGTTCTTGTTTTTCCCCCCGCGTGGGGACTTTGGCCTGACTCTATACACACACGTGGGGACCAGTTTACCCGTGGGGACCAAAATTCAGGTC